>JAKTRY010000489.1:0-17098 GCA_030579935.1 Ambrosiozyma cicatricosa | reverse complement strand
TCGAAGTGCCATAGCAACTGTAACACCAGTTCCAACTATGCCTTCTCTGTAAGTCTATAGCTGTCTCTCAAAACTTCTCAATTTCCTTAATTGTAAGATTTGGCTCAATTTCAATCATGAATTGGCTGTTTTCTGGAATCATAGATGGAACGGCAACTGCTGCTAAAGCCTCGTTGGCTCTAAGGTATGGGCCGGCAGTCCTGTGTGGTTTGGTTTTGATAGGACTTCTTTCATGATTACGAACTTGAACTTCCTCGTCGACTTTATTACAAATATTTTCCGAACAAGAGTTAATTCTCAACAGATAGGAAGGATCGACACCAGCTTTCAGAACACTAGATTCGATTTCGTGGTTATGGCTCAATTTGTTCGAACCTGACATTAAATAAAAGACGCTTCTATCACAGTTAGGATATATGATCCACTTGAATTTGCACTAACAGTTATCATCTGATGAGTTGGGAACACAATGTAAAGTAATGGTCGAATAATTTGTGTTGAGTGTAAGTGTTCTATGGTAGGTCTTTAGTAACTGGCAAAGCTGGTAGTGTGACATGGAAAAGACTTCATCTTTTATCCCATATAATTTGGCAAAAGCTCTGTGTATGTATATCTCAATTGCATTGCCAGGTTTGTTATCTATGACATCTTCAAATATGTATTTCAAATCTTATATGGCATGCAATGGGGTTCTGCCTGTGAAACCAGGTTTGAACTTTGGATCATTAGGTATTCCAATTGGGATTGTATTTTGGCTGAGGGCTTGAATGATAGATAAATTCGTTATTGGATTGGTTTGGGACTGATTTCATGCTTTGGCATGCTTGTGGTAAAAGTTGGCAGTCTCTATAACTGAACTTTCTCCAGAACAACATTAATGCGTGTTTGAAGTATAGTCTAAATCCATAATGGGAAGCTTGATTAAAGGATAATCTATAAATTTATCTAAAAGGAAAAAAACGGGAGAAGAAAACTTTTACTAATATACAAAGGCAGTATCCACTGTGACGGTACCACCAGCCACTAGACTGGGCCAGTGATGGCCATGTAGAGGCTGGAACTACCCAGTGCGACTGCCAAAATTGATGGAACGTTCAAGTATTGTGCCCTCAAAAATCTCACGTGAAAGTCATGCAAGAGACCAAGTGCAACACTACTATGAACATAGAAAAAAAACCACGAGGAATTGATCCAATTCCCGACACCTTTACACGATGTACAACACAAGTTAGCAGTTAGGCACTGGACAGGCTATCTATAAGAGCTTCAAATACTCATGGCTGCAATTTTTTCTAATTAATCCGCTTGGTTTTCTGTAAAAGTTTAACCTTCTGGCTAGCCATTGTTTGAAGTATGGATGGAATTTTTCTAATTCGATACGACTACTTAGTACCCATCTAGTACCTACTGTGAGGGAACTTTTCCTTCTCTTTTTGGAGGCATACCTACCCTGTCACCAGACAGGTTGTATGACCAAAAAAGTGGCTATCTTAATCTACTCAGGTTGATCATTGATGTCACAAAAGCTCTGAACTATCAGAAATATGAAAGATGACTAAGAAACAATTGTAAACCTTCATATAAACATCTCTTTAACACCGAGCTTTCGACCGAGCTAGGTCTCGTTGACAAAAGAATCAAGATACGGACGGAATCTGCAGACTGTGCGAATTCTCCGAGCTCCGATACATTTTTTTTTTGTTTTGCGCTTGAGCGAGACTGGGGCCGCCCAAGCCAGTAAGTATTTTTTTTTAGCTTGCTGGTTTTCTTGTTTACAACAACTTGTCATCATTGGTATATATCCAACCTAACCCTATGTCAATTCCGTAGCTGCAGAGTATAAAAGCACAAAGATTTCTGACCTCAGCAATGACAAACGAAAATGAAACCACGCCGTTGGTTGAACAGCAACAATATTATGATGAGGATGGCAACTCCATTTATTCCGAACACACACTTCATAACAAAAAGATTCTCAAGTACAGTTTAATTGCAGCTTCCGTTTTGATTGGCTTACCGGTCATATACTTCCTAATGGTGGTGCTACCAAATATTGCTCCACCCGCTGAAGTTATTCCTGCCATTGCCAAAGTGCAAAGTCCACAAATTTTCTTACATCCTATCATTGCTCCACCAAAGAAAGGAAAGAGCAACGGCAAAGGGGTTATGGTTCAATTTGAAAAAGATGAATACGAAGAAAGTGATGATGAATTTGAAGGTGAGATGTTGGTTACTAGTGAACTAAGTGAAATAGAAGACTTTGATGGCGGTGATAATGTTGAAATTTATGGTGATAGTCCATTCAAGAAGATTCCAAATTTTGCCGATTGGAAAAAATTATACAAAAAGTCCAAGTTATATCAAGACCACATCAAGAAGTTTAATGGTAGTGTTCCAAGTATACATGCCAGCAGATTGATCATGATTGGTGACATCCATGGTTCATTCAAACAATTGAAGGCTTTGCTGAGAAAAGTTCGTTACAATTCTAAGGTGGACCATGTGTTAATGCTGGGAGATTTCACGAACAAAGGTGCAGATACATTTGGAGTCTTGGAATTTGCCATGGAGAATAAATTTCATTGTGTTTTAGGTAACCACGAAATTGAATTGTTGAAAAGATATGCCCAATTTCATGCCCTTCCAAGATTGACTTTCATTAACCGTAATGACACCACAGGAAAGACACAAGAAGAAGAATACCTCAAAATCACCGAAAACTACGATTTGGATCAACTCATGAAGCTAGCGAAACGTCTAACTCCAGAACACATCAAGTACATTGGTTCTTGTCCATTAATGCAAGAATTAGGACCTGTGCCTCATTTGGTGAACAAAAAGCAAACCAAATACTTCACTCGTCCAGCCAATGGAGTTGGTGTTCATGCTGGGTTAATGTGGAACGTTGAAGACTTAGAAAAACAAGATCCAATCACAGTCACTACCGTGAGAAATTTGTTACCTCCATACTGGACCACGCCAACCGAAGATAGAACTGATAAAGTCGGTGGCGTCAAAGGTCAATTTTGGGGTAAATTTTGGGCAGCTGAGCAAAAACGAATAGTGGATGGTCTTTTGAAGAATGGTACAACTTCATTGAGTCTGGGCACTAAGGTGTACTATGGTCATGATGCTCATAGAGGTTTGAATTTGAAGGAGTACTCTGCTGGTTTAGATTCAAGTTGTGTCTATGGTGGTCAATTATCTGCTGAAATGGTGTGGAGTGAAGTTGTTACTGGAAAGGAAGGTAAAGAGCAGATCGTGTATAAGAGAATGTTGGCTCAACTGAATTGCTGATCAAGGTTATAAGCATTCAAAGTTGTACTTTTGATGGTAGATAATATACTATCTATTTTTTTATCTTTTCTCCTTCCATATTTATTCCATTTTAATAGTTTTAATTTAATTTTCAAATCTAATATTTAATATTCAAATTGCAATGGTGAGATCACCCCAGATCCATACGTCTAGATTTGATGTGCAAAATGACTCCCATGACTAACTAGGAACACGTTCCCGCCCCAGATCACCTGCTGCGTGGCGGTGAAAATGAATCATCGGGGCCCCGTCCTGCGAATTTCATCGAATCATCGCATCATCCACTAGGAACACTTTAAGAATTTAA
The DNA here is from genome assembly GCA_030579935.1 of Ambrosiozyma cicatricosa. Taxonomy (NCBI): domain Eukaryota; kingdom Fungi; phylum Ascomycota; class Pichiomycetes; order Pichiales; family Pichiaceae; genus Ambrosiozyma; species Ambrosiozyma cicatricosa. The sequence goes on along the minus strand of JAKTRY010000489.1, from coordinate 13,473 downwards.
AACTGGTATATATAACGATTCACCCCATGTTTCCAACAATAAGATAAAAGAAATGAAGGCTTCAAAGGAGAGAGGAACACTTCAGTTACAACAAGCAACATGATAAGTCGACTATTACCAGCCAAAAGACTCTTTTCAACAACACCACTGCTAAAATCCACAATCACCTCAAAGAAGCCTACTCTTAGAGTGGTGGTATGTCCAGGCCAAGGACAATTTAAGCCAACAACATTACAAAAGCTTTCGAAGCACAAATCCGATCCAAAGATAGGATCACTGCTGGATGAGACAGATAGGGCAATACCAGAACTTCAATTATCCAAATATATCTTCAATAATGACACCTCAGCCAAAGTGGACGAGTTTTATGAACCGCCAAAAGAAATACAAGCCCAGTTACAGAAAACATCAGTTCAACAGCCTCTGTTGATTCTACAGGCATATTTGAATCATATTCTACTGAAGAACATTTATGGTATTGATCTGATTGAAAGGGCAGATTTAATGCTCGGCCATTCGTTGGGCGAGATCACCTGTTTGACATTACAAGGCATGTTCCCTTTCCAAGAGGCTGTAAAGTTAGCTTACTCCAGAGGAAGAATGATGGAGACCATGTGTGGTGATTCAGATGCGGTTGATGGCATCAAAGAAGAAGACTCTAAATACGGAATGTATGTGCTGTTATTCCAGCCCTCGAAGATAGAAAGGGTAATGGAACTACTAAACAAGTTCAAAATCCACGTGTCGAATATCAATAACTATCAACAGGTTGTTGTCTCCGGATTGAAGAAACAAGTTTATGAACAACTACAGCAACTGAAATTGAAAGCCCATGAGGAGAAACTAAGATTGAGGGCAATCGACCTCAAAGTGAACGTTGCCTTCCATAACCCAATAATGCGTCCAATTGAGTCTGAGCTCCGCTCAGTGATTGAGAACTCGGTGATTGGAGAAGACTTAGTTGTTCCAGTATTGAGCAACTTGAATGGAGAATTGGTCGAAAAGGATGTTTGGACACAGGTTGAGAATATTGTTCAGGTGACATCCAGACCAGTCCAGTTTTTGAAATGCTTGGAGTATTTCACAAGACCTGAGGTGTTGAATGAGAAACAAGCGCATTTTTATAACTTTGGTTGGGCTACTCATGGAATCATTGGGAAGTTCTACTCTGATTTTGCAAAGTTGAATGGTTTGAGTGAAGATAAGTTGGATTTTAAGAATGTTGTCGTTGATGATCCCATTGCCCTGTTGAATTTTTCTGATAAGTATACATAGAGTTGCTATCACAGCTCTTTTTTGCATGCAAGTTGTTTTTGATTCCACTTGTATTTTATTGCAATCAAATTTACTGCATATATAGTTTACGACAATTATATTAATGAGTAAACAGTGTTAAAATGAAAATATTATAATTAACGAAATATGAGTATATATACCAAAGTATTTCTTTTTTCATATAAAAGTCAATTTATTAATGTTCAAGAAGGCAGAGCTAAAAGAAAACACATATGAATATCTTATTGAAATGAATTCACAAAAGAGAAACAGAAAATGCAAGGCGAACGGCCAATGGTAGAATAATTTAAATTTATGAAAGGAAGGACACAGCTTAGAAAGAAAATCAAAGCAAACAGAAAAGGAAAGATTCATGAAGAAACACTAAAACACCAAAAAGAAACTGAAAAAATAAGGATAGTAATAAATAAAAAATGAAATAAAGAAATCAAAGACAAATTTGAGAAGACAACAACTAAAACACAACACAACAAGAGAAGGAACATCACTGAATAGGGATGAAATTAGCAACGATGGCACTAGGAATATTATATCTATCCCTTCTAATGGTAAAACTGAAACAACAGTTCTTCTTCCTTCTACCATCTCTAGTTCTCAAATTACAACTTGTCAACACAGCCTTCTGCGTCTTATCAAAAGCAATAGCACCATACTTTTCCCAAAAATTGACACTTGACTCCTCAGTCATCAACTCATAAATAGTCAACTTACCATTTTTCAAATCATCGATATTAACTTCTACTAAACTAGCAAACTCCTTATTGCCTCTGTAAATCTCACCGGTTCTACGCCACAGACACGCAGGGATGGCCATTGACGTAAACACTCTATCGTAATCGAGCAACATCCGCTCAAAGTTCTCTTCCACAAGAATCAAATCCAAATCTTTCAATGTCTGTGCTATGGCTCTGAAACCGGGTCTGAATGTGGACAACGGCTTCAAAATACGGGATCTGGATGAAGACGCCATGTGATTGTCCATGTAAGTTTGAAGTCTCTGATATCCTTTCGCGTAATTGTATGGTCTTAATAACCCAGCTTCTAATTTAGCCTTGATCACTTGTTTTAGTCTTTCTTCCGGAGAGATTTCAGTTGTTGGGTCAGCTGCTGTTAAGAAGAACTTGTCTCTTGCTGAGTCAGAAATGTAAGGCATTTGAGAGTGCAGAGATGTTGTGGAGCCGAATCTTGTCGCTGGTTGGGTCTGTGTTGCTGAGTTGAGCCCAGAACGGACCATTTGAGACATTTGGAAGTCATATCCCATTTGTTGTGGGTTTGGCAGTTGAACCTGAGCTTGTTGTTGCTGTGGCGATTGAACGTACTGCTGTGAGTTATGTTGAAGAGCCAGTTGGGAAGCATGGTTACTTGGGAGTCTTCTGAGTTGAGGGGAGTTGGCAGCCATGTTTTGGAAAAATGAACTGTCAAACTGACCATTCAGGTTTGTCGTCGAGTTACTGTTACTATAGGTTAACCCGGAAGTGGTTTCTAGTTTATGTAACATTGGATCATTATTCAAATTGATAGAATTCATCATCTCAGTATCATCAATCATAGACAAAAACTCAGTCAAGGAATGAAACTCAGAACCAGCATGCTCGGAGTAGAAAAATGGTTGTTGGTTAATAGTAGAAGAAGTGGGTTGTGAGTTCTGTGGTTGTACTTGCTGTTGGGACTGTTGTTGTTGTAGTTGTAGTTGGGGTTGAGATACGGTAGGAGAACCTGAGTAACCAAACGAGTCAAGGTTAGGTTGAACATTAGCATTATAAATACCCAGGGATCTATTGTTATTGAGTTGATTCGGAACGTTATTGTTAGCACCTACAGAGTTTTGAGCTTGTCCCAGACTACCTGGACGTGGGAGTTGCTGCTGCTGCTGTAACTGTTGTTGTGACTGTTGCTGCTGAACATCATTAGTAGAGGAGGCACTCATGGCCGAAGCTATTGGTTGAAGACCAGAATTTTGAACGGCCATAGGAACAGCATTATTAGTTGAGAAAGAGCTAGCAGGGGTGATATCCTGGCTGGCAGTATTTGTGGAAGCAGAAGCTGCAATGGCAACGCCAGCATTTCCAGCACTGCTCAAGCCATTAGTTGATCCAGTAGCAGAAGCAATAGGAGTAGGAGTAACTTCACCGGGTCCAGGGCCAGGGCCGGGTTTCACCTTCTTGGTGGGCTCGTCATGGCACAAATGGCCAATATCCCTCTTGATACACCGTTGACAAGGTCGTCCTTCATCACAAATCATGTGCGATCTTCGGCAATAGACACAGGCTATACCTACTTTCTTCCGTCTTTTGTTTGAAGACCTTCTTATTGTTGTGTTTGAAGAGTTTGAATTGCTCGCATTTGAGTTCGTGTTTGTGTTCTCTTTCGCAGAATTTTCAGTCAAATTTGGTGGTTGATTACCTGATGAAGAGCCCGGAAGCTCTGTTACTACAGGTGACGTATTGATGTTGTTATTGTTGATGGTTGTGTTGTTGGTATTTGCTGAAACATTTTGTGCATTCACACCTTGTGGATTTGGCAAATTTTGTTGTTGCACTTGTGAAGTACTCATTTTGAGATTGGAGAGATCAAATTGAGTTTGAAGAATAATATAAAAGAGTTATACTAGGAATTGAAACTAGTGAGTAGAGTTGCTGAGAAAAATAAACAAAACAAAAAACAACAGGAGTCTTGGAAAAGATGGCAGGAATCGGATGTAAGTAATTGTAAATTCACCTGCCTTAATCTGCTTGTGGGGTTGCCGGTATATCTGCTTTCAAGAGTGAGATCTCAAGAAAACAGTGGATATTGGAGCTAATCTCAAGTAATTTATCTTAGCAACACTAAAATATGGGCCAGGTGGAATCTGAAATATGGCTGGTTAGAAATCTCACGGAGAACGACGCAGTGGTGTGGAAAACAGAGAAACGACAGTAAACAATAAATTTTTGAAGATGCTGTTTGGTGTGATTTCTGGTACTTGATGGTGGTGATACTGTTGAAGTGTCGTTTGAATGGAATGATATTGTGCTTGAATTTGACTTTACCCCGGATCGTTGGCGTAGTTTTTTTTTTCGTAAAATCTGGAGAACTTGAGAGGCAGTTGTTGTTAATAGGAGAACTGGAATTGGAGGAGAGTTTTTACTGTGGAGGACACGTATTCTCCCGGAAGGGGGTCACCTGTGGCACCGCCATGCTTTTGGGTGTGACCGTTTCTATACGAGGCATCCACGCGTCGATGAGTCGATTCGATCGAGAAAATTTGAACCCCAAACAACAAATTTACCTCTGTTTGAACATGTGTTGAACTTTGAATCAATTATATACACACAAAAACAGAAAAAACGAAGAAATATCTATGCAACTTACATTTAATTAGAATTCAAACCAGGAATACGGACATGGAAAATCAAAGACTGGAAGTCAATATCAGCACCGGCATCAAATGACAACTTACCAAAATCTTGCTTACCGCTGGTAGTAGGAAAATCATTATCGGAGACCACCAACAAATAGTACGCATCATCCTCACCATCAACAGGGATCAACATCGTACCCTCCCACTTCTGATTCAACAAACGGGAGTTATCCTCACCACCATTATGCAAATTGAATTTAGTTAACTCATCTGAATCATTAACATCGATGAAACTGTAATTGATACCATCTTTTAAGTTACCCTGCTTAGAAGCGACCTTATCACCGTCATCGTAATCACCCAATATGTTATCAGCGGTTCTTAGATCCCAAATGTCAACATGTCTGAATAAGGACTCTGCGTTCGCAGCATTTCCACCAAGACCGTTATCTCTAGGCAAGACCAAAACTAAGTTGTTACCGATGTATCTCATTTCAGATTGGGCTGCAACACGAGGGTTCTAATCAGAATCATATGCTGGGTCATCATATGTTGGCAATTCTAAAACGTATTCAGCAACAGCTTTAGCTGGTGAAGAAGACACATCGTACTTCATCAATCTCACAAAGCCATCAGTATAGTCTTTTTCACCACCTTGATCAGTAGCAGATTGCAACAACGCATATAGGGTCTTACCATCAGAAGACAAATCCATTCCTTCATAACATTTATTACGGTGTCTACCTGAATTCTGATCATCGACTTTCCAATCATCTTTATCCCAAGATGGTGGGTCACCGGAAGAATAAGTCACTTTACCATCAACATAAGGCAAAATCGCATCAGGTGCCTTGATATAGTCACCCAACTTACCATCGGAATTAAACTTGTACAAACCAGGACCGTACTCATCAGAAACCCAAAATCCATTAGCGATATCGCCTTCAATCAAAGCCAAACCTTCAGCGCCTAGAGAAATTGCAGTTGTGGTACTAGAGGAATCCAAATCGTTACCCCATCCATCACCATGGAAAGTGGCAGCTGGTATCTTGTAACCGTTCATTGTGATATTATCGTTACTGTCCAAACCAGTCATATTGTTACCATTGAAATCAGTCAACAGAATGGTATCTTTATAAGACCACTCGATATTTCCGGTATCACTTATGATGGCTTGAAAGAGATGTCAGACACTTGTAAACTAGGAATATAGTTGTTTGTACCGTCACCGTTGTAACTCCTGTCAGGTAATTCATAAGCGGTGAAGGTGTATGTACCGTCACTGGCGACGGACAATGAAGTCTTTTGTAAAGCAACGGAAGAACCAAATGAGATTGCGTCTCCGTATTGATCAACAGCACTAGCACCAACGTAACCGAAACCTTTCAAATAATATGAAACGAACTGGTTGTCTCCAATAGTGACATAGGAACTATTGCGGTTAAAGCCAAAAATAAAGTGGATAAAATTGAAGTTTGGAATCTCATATTGGATTTTCAAGCAGGAATGTGTCTATCTGTGGGATGGTGCAAAGTTGTCTTGCAATCGAGATTGATTCATGCAATGATGATCTTGATATCCAAGATAAAAGTGAACAAGAGCCAAGATGGAGGAATCATGACGGTTTATATACTGTTGAAGAGCATCCGACTCAAGTCTGGATATAAATATCATGACAACTAGGCATGTGCAACTTTGATCAACTTCGGGTATACTGTTTGAACTTTAGGCCCCACGAGCCGTGACATAACAAGATCAATTTGACTTAAGTTTCACCGATCAGTATTCAAGGAATCTGTGGAATGCACATGTGGTTAAATTGAATTGCCGCTTGGGGAACATTATCAATCGATAAGATGTATGTGTTCATAACAAATTGACAGTGTTGTTAAAGATATTGAAACTTAAATTCTTTCTGGTTTCACTGATCTGAAATCTTGAAGACCACGTTTCTCGCAGATCAACTTGTAAATGAGCACTGTATTGTGAATATTGTAAGCTGATTAAATGATATTGTACGGCTGATTGAATCCAATACATAACTGCAAGCGATGTATTTATATTAACACCGAGCAAATTTGTATTAAGCCGGTAACCAAATGATGGCATATGTTCACTTTGGAGTCTTATGACATGAGAGGTAGATCTAACGGTCCACATGTACGTACGGATGTCCATTGTCGGATAGTATCGATCATTCTCTTCTCAGTGATATTGATTAAATCGACGCAAGCCCAGTCTCTAGAGGTCGATCGATGCAGCTATTGCACAGCCCGAGCCCCAGCCCCATGAGAGTGGGAGTTCAATTAAAAAATTAAGAGTTTGAGATTTAAATAAAATTCACCGTTGTCTCGCTGTTAGTCGGTGATCGAAGTGCAACTTGTTAGAATTTACCCCTTTTCCGTGCCTGCGTAAGCTGTTATGCCCCTGTGCCTGATCTTTGGCGTACCTGAAAGTCTTTTTTTCACTTGCAGAGTCATCTTTAACCGCTCTTCCCACTTCTATTCTTATCATGCTCTTTGGTCTTTTCTCTTGCCAATTCAACATATCTTGTCTCATCCTCTCAACTCTATCACAGCATGGGTGACATGTTCCACACTGAGTTCATCAACTCCTTCATGGTATGTTCCAACAAATTTGCAACCATCTTCCATATTCCAGAACAAAAAAAAATTAAAAGCTTCCAATCTGGCTTTAAACCCAACTTCTTTTTTTTCTTTCCATCGATGATCTCTTGTGTTTCAATGTACTAACATTCTAAGTATTGTTCTTTGAACATATATACTTCTTGCTTTGTTCTTTTTGCTTCTATATAGGAAACGTTTGATCAACATCTTCAACAACAAAACCACAACCCATCAGACCCTGATGTTGACACTGGTCTTGATTCCAGCCACGATCTCGAGCGTTCCACAGTTTCATCTCCTGAGAACTCCTTCACGCATTCGCATACCGCTTCTTCAATAGCTACTTCTTCAGCAGATTCGCCAACAAAATTCAAAAAGATTAAGTTTCTTGGCTTGTCATCTAATCCTGAATCAAAAAAGACTTACATCATCTCAACAAACGACATACCTGATAGTTTTGACCAGTCAATATTTCTCAAGGAAGGTGAAGACAAAGAAACAGCACTGAAGAGTCCAAATTATGTTAAGAAACTGTTACAAAAAGTACCAGCTTATGTATCCCCAGAGTTGCCACCAGATTTAATCAGTAGATGCAATGACTTAGTCAGACTCGTGTTTGATTCAACAGGAGTTAAATTTGTGTTCAGACTAAACCAATTTTTGTTGTTTTGGTATTTCTTCAGACATCATGCTATCAAGGATAGAAGAAAACGGCATAAAGTATTGGAGAATGGTGCTGTCCATTGTATTAATTTCAAGTGTCCACAGTTTGACAGGGACCAGATCAAAACAGTTGAAGAGATGCCCTTGGTTCCTGGCGACGAAAACGAAGATAACGAGGATGATGATGACGATGAGGAAGACGAACGAGAAAGTTATAGCCAAGCTAATGATAATAGCTCTTATCAGAGCTCAGCATCAAGTTTGGGGATCATTCGTCCTGGTTTAGCTGATGTCAACATGAAACCGAATAAATCTAACGTCAGTGTCGAATTGGGTGAGACTCAAATCAAAGAAGAATCTAATCCGGCGTATTCTCCAACAACATCATTCCAACAACAGCAGCATTCTTATGATCGTACTCCACAACAGCAAATAATATTTTCTTTTGGATACCCACAAGCTGGTGGATATTCTCAACAAGGTTTTCAGCAGTTACCAGCCAGTCTTTCATCATCACTGTCGCCACTTCAGCTTCCCATCCCACAGTTCAGCCCACAAGACTCACTTCAACAATTCCAGTTACTGACTCAACAGCAACAGCAAATGCAGTCACTGCAATCAGACCCAACTCAATCTCAGAAACAACACTTGCAACAGAGCTCTTTCACGATACCCACCCAACAACCATCTCCAACCATCACACAAATTCCATCTGCAACGCTATCGACTCCGACAACAACAAATTCACCAACATTAACCACAGCCATTCCAACGAACACCATAGCCAACCTTCAACAGCAACAGCAGATGCAACATCAACAGCAGCAAGCAAGAATGAAGCTGAAAAAAGTCTACAAATACAGACACAACCCCCTAAAGTCGTGTCCGGTAAGGTACGCGATAATTTTCGACTTTGCTAACAAGTCCGTGACAATTACAAAGAAAGGGGAGTGTGAAAACCACAAAGACCATACGTTAGAAGCCAACTTAACTAAGAACCTTTCTAAGGCTTACATTAGAAAGAAGCTGTCTGGCTATCGTGAAGAGTTGCATTGTATTGCAAGAGAGTTCTCAAAGGAGATGGACGAGGCTAGTTTGGCTTTGAAGAGTCTGGATCAGGAAGATGTTCTTGCTGTTAGAGGGTATTTCAGTAGGCATTTCAAACGATGTCGTGAGTTCCAGGAAAGACTGGCTAAGACTACTTAAGCTTGTTTAGCTGATGCTGCTAATGTTTCAAATATTTCTCATGTTCATGTTCTTTTTCTTTCTGTTTTTCATTTTCTTATTTCGTTTTTATGGGTTCTGTTTTTCCAATTTTTTTTTCTTTTCCAAATTTGACTGTTACTAAGTCACTTCCATTTACTCAAGGTTCGAAAATTTTCTTATTTCATACGATATATGTTTGCATTCTCCACTTGTTATGATTTGTTATGGTTCTAAATTGCATTTTCCCAGCTTATTCGTCATTCATTTTTATTTGTCTTTATCCAGTCCATGTTCATATCCATTCGCTTCGTTCTCAATTCCCCGCCTGTGTTACTATTAAATACCATTCGTTTTTTCTTTTGTACCTCATAGATTGTACTTTCATTCTACAAATTGTTACCTTATGTTACATACTGTTTTACTATATCCTTCACTTGTATAATTCTTTGTCTATTTCCCAATCGTCTGTTTTTCCCCTCGCCTATATATATGTTGGTCAAAGAACGTACAGTTCCGATCTTTGCACTTGCACCTTTTTATGACCTATCACTTTTTTTCCAAATGTTCATAGTTCAACTATATACACATCCATGTGATTTATCATTTTTCTGGAATAAACCCGCCATCTTTATCCATCTCAATGGTTATAATTCCGTAGTTAAATAAAATGTTGTTTCGTTCATGTTGAGAACAGCGACTGAGTCAGAATTTCATGTCGAAAACGAAGCACCTTCAAAACAGCACAACTATGATTGATCAAAAACCAAATCACGAACCTATGTCACCCTTGTTGGTTACCCAAGACAACAAAAAACATATGCCACAACAAGTGCACGAAACTGAACAAGATGAGAAAACAGTGGTTGAAGAGGAACAAGACACGAGCAACAGTAAGGTGGCATCTTGTCAAGAATCAGATACAACATCTAAGTCGTCAATTCCGACTCAATTTGAGAAACGGTCCAAATCAAAAAAGAACGATCACGATGTTGTATCATCTCTTTCCAGCAAAGATACAACTCAGGAAGAAAAGTCAGATCAGAAGCTAGAGACTGAACGTCCACTCCCACTATTGATTGTCCCCAAACATAGACTAAAAGCAAAAAGACATAATAAGAACGGCATAAACACATCCGGTCAAGAGTATCAGCAGGTCGTTGAACATCCTCGTCAATCATCAAAATCCAAATATAAGCATAGATCATCATCATCAGCATCCAATAATAAATCAAAGGGTCCAAATGAAAGTTTAAAAAATCAACAAGCAAACCACACCAAATGGAAATTGGCATTGTTTAATGCTCCAACACCACCATCAACGGCAACAGAAACGCAGATAGAAAAAACAATTTCAAGAAAGAGAAAGTACTCAGAATCAGAAGGTGAATCGGACTCTTGTTCTTATTCATCATCAACCTCAAACTCGACAAACTCCTCACGTTCAGCATCGTCTAGTTCCACTAGCTCTTCAGCTTCTTCGAAATCGTCTGAATCATTAAGTTATACCCAAACTCGACATCTTCAACAGAGCTTAAGACATCACATTGAAAGAGCAAAAAGAAGTAGAAGATCAAGACATAGTCGATCTTATTCTCAAACTTACCAATCCAGAAGAAGAAAAAGACGGAGACTGATTGATCATGGATATTATGACCCTGAAAGAGGAGGTCTAGGAGGAGGTGGTGGCGGTGGATTCATGGAGTTCAATCGTAATTTGGCGATCACTTTTGTGGCTGGTTATACTGTTCCATTTATATTTCGACTATGGGGTAGTTTTAGTGCTTGAAGTCGGAGGTTCATGGGTTCGTCCTTTTTTTGTATGATTAAAAAAAACATTCTCTTTTTTGTGTGTGTTTATTGTTTGTAGGAAATAACAGTGAATTGTGCCTTGAAATGCTATAATTAAAACATAGAAATGTAAACAGTTAAAAATCCTCATAATTTGTAAAGGAGTTGAACTGATTTTTACTAACTGAAGTTTAAAACATGTTATCCTGCGTATTTTGATATTTCTTGTATAGTATATTCATCGTACAGATACTGAATTGGTCACCTTTAATCAGTCCAAGACATTTCAGATGCTTCCTTCAATCCGTCATGTCCAGCAAAACTGGTACCAAACACTCTTGTTACTTCATAGCCTTCACATGGAAACTCTTCTTTCAATTTGCTGAACAGAGTTAATTGATCATCAAATACATGAACTTGTTGTTGAGTTTCATCACAGTCAGCATCTATCAAAACTTTAAAATAAAGAGAAAGACAATCTTTCATTTTCCTGTTCACAACTGCTTTAGTGGTCCAGTTTGCACGTTTACCGATATCATCAATGTTCACAAAGATATATGTAAGTTTGTAGTCATCATCTAATGTGCCATCAACAAGAGCAGTCAATTTATCAAATCGGATAGTCAGAACCTCGGATTTCAGAGCTGATGGAACTCTCATACTACCTAAAGATTGTGGTGGTCTATAAACCCCTCTTGGCAGTTTAGTGACATCCATCTTTTCAATTGAAATTTCACCTGTCAACTTCAAATGTCGTAAGTTGCTAGGAAGTTTCTGCCAACATGTATGTGTTTCATCGATCTTCTCATTGATGCTAAGTGTCAAATATTCCAGATTTGGAAGTCTATTGGTTGTGTTCAAATGTGTTAGTTGACTCACTGAACAATGCAAGTATTTTAAAGAATTAGGAAGCGTCAATACCTCTTGAGTTGGGACAGTCATAACAACATCGGCATCTTCCTCATCCAGTTTCATACTGTCAGTTTGTTCTTCTGGGTTAGGAACAAGCTCAACAACATTGATATCTAAAGCAATTAATGAATCTGAGGGCAATGTGTTGAGGACATCATAGTTCAAGGAAATAGTATTTAGCTTGCTTGTTTTGAATGAAGGCGTGAACCCATCAATGCGAGGTATTATCGAACAGAAAGTCAATCTTTGTAAATTACTCAACCCAGTGAGTTTTGTACCTTTATATGATGATCCCCCAAGGTTAAGAATTAAAATTTTGTCATTGTTCGGGCTTGAATTCTGCATGGAGACGTTTAGAAAAACATGTTTAATTTTCAACCCCGACAGGAAGTTACCGTATGGAAGATTGGTGAATAATGCACAGTCCGTTTGGATATTCATGTAGGAAAAAAAGTCAGCTGGCCTATTTGTCACGAATGGAAGACGTAGTTGAACCTTTGAGTCAAACTTCTTCAACAACTTTTTAGAATCCGGTTCAAAAGTTAGTGCATCTCGCCTTGAACCATATATCTTGACTTTCTTTACCCGAGAACACTGAAGCAACGCTTTTATTTTTGTGAGCTTCCATTCACCATACATATCACATGTGGCTTTGACATGGGTAAGCTTTTTAAACAAATGTATATTTTCACTGATGAAAACCAAATTGTTTTCATTAGAGCAAGTCACTTGCTCCAATAACCCTGTGATCCAATTGTTTTTCAAGCGAGGTTGCCAACCATCAACCATATATCTTCTTGGTTTCAGTTTTTTCACAGTCTCAATAAACTTTTTTTGATAACCAACTTTTTCAATGAGTATACTTCCATCGATTCTAAAAAGATCTAAGTCACAACTCTTCAATAAATTCGTAAACATAGGCACACGGTATCCCCAATGCAATTTGATCGGTAGATAAACATCAGAGGTAATCCAGAAAAAACAAAGAACCTGTTCACCCTTTTCTCTATACTGTGAAAACAAACGTATATCCAATCTTGGTTTTTTTGAAAATAAATGTAGACACCAGTTGAAGAATGGCCATTCTTGAGCCTTCATTTGGTTATCTATGGATGATGGCTGTACAGATTTTAATGTTCCACCGAGAACCCATTTCCGTGTTTCACCTATTTCTGAAATCGCTGTTGCAATAACATTCTGCTTCAGTTCCATTGGTAAGTCTTTGCAAATTCGAACAAATTTCGTAAACGCTGTCATTGTGTTTGATGTCATCTTTGATGAACGGTAATCAACTTTCAGGTTCGAGGAAATCAATTGACTTGCCTGCAGCTTATTGACTCACTTGGTTGTTATTCACTCAATTGGCTTGAAGTTAAATCCATTCCTGTTTGGAAATCTGCTGTAAATATTCATGGCCGATTTATTTATGGGAGTCGGGGCTGGCATGTGAATGACGAATTTGGACTACTTATGATGATTGGCCCAAAATAAAATTTGCCACTCGTTTTTTACGCGTCAGTCACAACTTGGAACCCCTTTTGAAACACAGACTACAGAAAATTAATTGATTCTACTACAAGTCAAAATGCCAGGATAGTGAGGATGACAGTTAAACGACAAACTTAGTGGAATAGATATGGA
>JAKTRY010000488.1:0-17128 GCA_030579935.1 Ambrosiozyma cicatricosa | reverse complement strand
AGCAATCTCACGTGAAAGTCATGCAAGAGACCAAGTGCAACACTACTATGAACATGGGATAAACCACGAGGAATTGATCCAATTCCCGACAACAGATCATAGAGGAATCGCTGGCACCAAACTGTTATGCAAACAAAGTTCTGGTGACTTGGTTCAGTTGGTAAAACTTCTGCTAGCACCAGGGCGGCTGACTCGGGTGCATCCCTCGCCTTGGGATGTTCTCGTTCTAAATTTATACGCGGCGGTCAGTCTTGCAATTCGGCTAGCAGTTAAGGGTTAGGCGACACCGTAAAGTGCTCTTTCATTGCTTCTACGGAGGTAGTACAGTCCAAAAGACTCTAAACCACAGCCTCTCCACGATTCGAGACTATATAAATGGATCTGTGTTGTAAACAGACAGCACATTTATTATCTTCACTGCAGGGCTTTTTCGTCTTTTTCCTTAGACAATCTGTTTTCCTCTGAATGGTCAAAAAAACGTAGTCTTTCCAACTTTCTTGTTAACTTTTGTGGTTCATGTTTCAATATATTACCAATCGGAGGTTTAGCTGTTGATGTGGTGAATTTATATTTTTCATCGTATGATCTTTATAGTAAATCCATTGCTGATTTTGAAAGATTCTCATCGGAGTTGTATTAACGGCTAGATCAATTTTGTTCAATGCTTTGTCGTATTTCAACTCTCTCTTTCAAAAATCTGTCTTTTTCTTGGTTCAACTTGGTTATTCTTATCTGCTCCTTCTCATGGCCTTTCGGTGATTCCTTTGACTTCTTACAAGCACAACTTTTCTTGTGTAGACATTTCCATCTTCTATGACCTTTCCCGATTTTAAAAAACCAATTCAAGCGAGTAGCCAACTGAGGCTGTACACACCAGCCACATAACATGTGGCAGTGAAATTTCTGAGTTCTGGCCGATTGTTTTTTAAATTTTAATTTGTGGGCATGCAGCCATGTGCTAGTAGCTAGCATCACAGTTTTATGATTCTCCACTATATATCCACCGAAAACTGAATTCCCGTGATAGTTTTCCGTTGTCCCCATATTATCAATTGGAAAATCGTGATCCGTTAGTGCAATAATATAACCCAATTTCATTTTCAAAGTCCACAAAATGAAAGATCATCAGCATCAACACGATCAACATCAAGATCACAACTTATTACACAATGGCTTTATTTCAGATCTTCAACGGTAAATTCATTGACTGAAATACCAACTACAATATATTGATATTGACACTATAGATATCTGATAATTGCTCCACCCCATTTGTCTTGAGCCTTGAGTCCTGTGACCCGTGTGATCATACCATATCGACAACGTTTCTGTTTTTCTTCTTTCAACAACCCGTATACCCTAAACAGTCAACAACCACCACCGAATTGTCAACAAACGGCATCTTACTATGACTATCATATATGATATATGAGCTATGCTCACTCTAAGCTGCTTCATCTGCAAAAATCCACAGGATCGATTCTCTTTTTCTTTCCCGAAAAATAACCGGGCATGTAGCCATGACTCCGGCTGTTTGGTGATTGGCCGGCTCTTGAGTCTTTACCTATTACAAGGCTACAGTACTCATGCTCGGCGCACCTATGAATTGGCCTTAGCAGCACCCAATCCGGTGTGTGCCCACCTCTTTTCTCAGCCATATAATATTGTGCTGCCATGGATCAGTCAAACCGGAGACCCGTTGTTTAAATAAGATTGAGTCTGCCCTCCGTTTTTTTCCCAAAGGAAAATCTTACTTTCTTCCTCGATGCTGGACTTCACCAAAAAGATATCAAGTGGGATCTTACACACCATACCACACTCACAACAAATAACAAATCATGGTGCTCAATCATAACTTTCACAGGATTAGGGCATTTATTTGTTCCTCGTTGTTCCTGGCGTTGATTCTTGTCGATCTGGCTCACTCTGTTCCTGTTACAAGTTTTGCCGGTCCTTCATATCAACCATCATCATCTTTGTCGTCCTCTATTTCACAATCATTATCTTATTCTAATTCAAGCTCTTCTGTCATCAGCTCTTCATCAAGCTCTCTTTCTTCGAGCGAGTTAGGTTCTTCGAAATCATCTTCCAGTGCGTCCAGCTCTTCGAAGTTGTCTTCTTCCAGCAGTTCAAGTGATTTAAGTTCTTCTAAATTATCTTCCAGTGTGTTGAGTTCCCCTTCCAAATCGTTATCCAGTTTTTTGAGTTCTTCTTCTCAGATATCTTCCAGTGCCTTGAGCTCTTCCTCTCGTTCCTCATCCAGTTTGACCAGTTCTTCCTTGCAGTTATCTTCCAGTGTTTCAAGCTCTTTAGGATCTTTAAGTTCTTCAACTGCTTCTAGCTCCCCTTCGGATTTGTCTTCCAGTGCTCTCAGTTCTTCTCCTAGCTTTTCCTTTAGTTCCACGGGCGCTTCGATTTTGTTTTCATCCACATCATTGCCTTCATCATCTTCACTCTTCAGTTCAAGCTCCGGTGAGTATTCATTCTCTTATTTCACACCAAAAATTTCGAGCTCTATGGTGATTTCTTCAAGTCCAAGTTCATCATCTGGCAGTTCAGAATCCAAATCATCATTTTCTTCATATGACAAGAGTAGTCCATCCTCTTTCTCAACTTTGGCTTCCTTCTTCTCAAAATCATCATCTTCGTCATCCTATAACCCATCTCATGTTATTTCTTCCTCATCATCCGAACTATCAAGTTCGTCACCACTTCCAACCTCATTCTTTTCATCACCATCATCATCCAGAAGATACACGTCATCATCAAGAAGATCTTCAAACAGTTTCTTTTCCTCCTCTAGAAGATCATCATGTGTCAGCGCTACTGCTATCTTCACTTCACTGACTGCAAACCCTTACGCCTGGTCAGTTTATGGATATACTGCATTCACATCCGCTACAATGGTTTTCCATGATGGCTCAAATTGGGAATTCAACTTGGATGACGTCGCCGATGGTAGAGTTGGAACCCTTCAAAGTACCGCCGATATCACATTTACTGTTAATGGGCCCGAGGCAAAACATGCTGCTTTTGATCCTACTGGAACCGTTAGAACAGCGTACGAATTCACTGCTGATATCATTGAAACGGGTAAAACATGTCAAGTTTATGTTACTAAAACTTTGGATGCTGCACCTAGAATTACTGCGTATCAAGAAGATATTTATGGACATCCTGTTTTTGATATCTTTTTTCCACCAGAGTTCCTCAACTTTGAAATCAAAGGTGAAAATGATAACTCTAAAGCTTACAAGTTTATTGAACCAGTTCAGCTTGTTGATGAAGCCAACAATTCTTTATCCGGATTATCCTACAATCTTGGCGATAACAGTATTTTTGCAAAGGATATTGGTGCTCCAACTACTGCTTCTCAGTATTCTGTCTTGATTTCAGCTTCTTTATCTACAGACATTCAAGCTTTGCACATTTACACTCAAACATTTGGTTACACGTCAAAAGACTACAGCACCAATTTGAAGGCAACAGTCACATTGACTGAAACTCCATTCCCTACTGTATATGCCTATCAGAATGCTACTAATGGTTGGTTTGAGGTTGATATCCCAGCCACACTGGCTCCATTCAGTGTTGATGTAAGTGCCGAGAACTTCAATTTCGACGGAAATTCCTACTTTATTGATGTTGATTTCACAAATTCCGCTGTTGGTAACTACAATGCCCATGGTATATACACCACTGGTGGTTACAATTACGAGGGTCCTCGTGATAACTCCACTATTCAAGTTGGATTTGGTATCTCTGTTGGTAAAAATCAAACTGGTGAAACAGAATTGCATGCCCAGATTAATGTTTACCCACGTACCGACAACCAAAAAAGAGACAATAATGTTGCTGCCTCTTATTTGATTTTACCTTCGTTCACATATAGTGCTTTCCCTGTGGTTGCTGATCTTCATGGTGGTATTCCAGTTTCAAGTGATAGCTCATCTGTTGCAGTTACAAGTGATACCACCACCACAACTCCAAGTGTCACTCCCGGACAGTCGTCGTCTGTGGTCCCTGCTACTGCAAGTCCAGCAATTACAGTCGATGTTAGCTATGCCGGAGTCATGAACAACATCCGTTTCTCTGCCATCAATGACGATTTACACTATGTTTCTGAAGGTGAAGCCTTTTACCATGACGGTGAGACATTGCAAAATACCAATATTGTTGTGATAAATGGAAAATTTGATGCCTCTGCCACTATAGGTTCTGTGTTGAATCCAATTAGTTTCGTTGCTACTGCTGATAATACGGATGAAACCGTGTACCCAGCTACTGTCTCTGCTGAATTCACATATGAAACTGTTGTCACTCCTTTCCTTCCTGAAAATACCGCTGAATCTAAGAAAAAATTGGTGAAGAGAGCAGCTGGTGGTGACCGTACTTTCACTTTCTCAGCCGGTACTACGTTGTCCACCCAAATTTCTCATTCTACATTGACCAGCACATCCACTGAACCATCCAGTACTCATTCGACTAGTACATCAACTTCACGTAAATCTATTCCATCTCCTTCCTACTCTGCGAAATACAATGATGATGGATCCATTGACGTTACCATATTTGTGGATTCCGAACTTGGAGAGTATGATTACTCTATCAGCGATGTTGACAATTTTAGCCCTGCTCCTGGCGGAGGTTCCAATTCTGGAGATTTCACAATCAGTGGTTCTGAAAAGGATAAGAGCAAAGGTGCTTCTTTCACAGTTAGCTTCTCCGGTGGTGGTAGCAAAAGAAGATTGGGTAAGAGGGATTCTTGGTCTTATGATTTGCCTGTTAGTTTGAAGGCCGTTGGTGATTCATCTAGTTCATCCACTTCATCTAGTTCATCCACTTCATCTAGTTCTACATCCACTTCAGAAACTTCATCTACATCATCCAAAATAACTTCCAGTTCTCAAACAACATTAACTCATGGTGGTAATGGTAAGACAACAGTCTCGTCTAGTGAAGCACATACAACCAGTTCTGGCTCTGGCTCTGGTTCTGGCTCTGGTTCAAATGATTCAGGCTCAGGTTCTGGTTCAGGATCCGGCTCTGGCTCCAGCTCAAACGGTTCTGGGTCAAGCAATGGGTCTGGTTCAAATGGTTCAACTTCAGGTTCCGATTCTGGCTCAGGTTCAAATTCGAATGGAAACGACTCAGGTTCCGATTCAAGTGGATCTGGTTCGAGCTCAGGTTCAAGCTCCAATAACTCTAGTTCAAATTCCAATGGTAATGGTTCAGAGTCAGGTTCTAACCCAAACGGGTCTGGATCTGGTTCAAGTTCTAACTCGAATGGCTCAGGTGCTGACTCAAATGGCTCTGGTTCAAACGGCTCTGGCTCAGGTTCTAACTCAAACGGTTCTGGCTCAGGTTCTAACTCGAATGGCTCAGGTTCAAGCGGGTCTGGCTCAGGTTCAAGCGGGTCTGGCTCAGGTTCTAACTCAAACGGCTCTGGCTCAGGTTCTAACTCAAATGGCTCAGGTTCAGGTTCTAGCTCAAACGGTTCAGGTTCAGGCTCCAGTTCTAATGATTCGGATGCTGATTCCGGTTCAGGCTCTAACTCAAACAATGGTGGTTCGGGCTCTAATTCTAATGGTTCTGGTTCGGGCTCTTCAGATTCCAATGGTTCTGGCTCCAACAATTCTGGTTCTAATGGTTCAGGTTCCAATTCAAACGATTCTGGTTCTGGTAATAGTGGTTCGGGTTCTAGCACTCCTGGCTCGGGCTCAGACTCTAACAATTCTGGTTCCGGCTCTGGTTCGAGTTCGGATTCTAACAACTCTGGTTCAGGTTCAAACAATTCGGGTTTTGACTCTGGTTCAGTTACCAACGGTTCAGGTTCCAGTGAAAACTCCAACTCCAACTCAAATGGTTATACCTCCAATTCCAGCAACGATGGATCCAACGGTTCAGGAGAGACAGTTATCACATCAACTGGTGCAAACGGTGCTGTAACCACTTTCACTACTAATGGCTCAGTTTCCAATGGTTCAGGCAAAACAGTTGTGACTTCCACTGGTGCTAATGGCCAAGTTACTACTTACACTACACTTGGTTCTGGTTCTGGAGGTTCTGGTGAAACTGTAGTCACCTCAACTGCTACTAATGGTGATGTTACTACTTACACCACCAATGGTTCTGGCTCAAGTGGATCCGGCTCTAATGGTTCTGATTCAAATGGTTCTGGTTCTAATGGCTCTGATTCAAATGGTTCTGGTTCTAATGGCTCCGTCTCAAACGGTTCTGGTTCTAATGGATCTTCTGAAACTGTTGTTACCTCAACTAGTGCTAACGGTGCAGTCACCACATATACCACACATGGATCTGGCTCTAACGGTTCTGGTTCTGGCACTGCTGGTTCTGGAGAAAGTGTCATCACTTCAACTGGTGCCAATGGTGCAGTCACCACATATACCACCAACGCTGGTTCTGATTCCAATGATTCGATTGAAACTTATGTCACATCAACCACTGATTCAAATGGTCAAGTTAGAACTTTCACTACCACTAGTTCAGGATCTGCACCTGGTCAACATACAGGATCTTCTACTGTTTTTGTTGTTACTTCTACTGGTGCCAATGGTGAATTGACTACTTTCACAACCACATCGTCCATTTCTGGTTCTATCTCTGGTGTTGGTGCTGATTCCGGTTCTGGTTTAGGTTCTAGTTATTCCTTCATTGAAACTAGTGTTGTTTCCACTCTACCTAATGGTCAAATCACCACAATTGCATCTACCGCCTCTATTCCAGCTTTGGAACCTGTTGGTGGTGCTGTTGCCATGACTGTTAAAAGTTTGAGTTCTTTTGCTTATGGATTGGTTATTCTTTTGTTTGTTGTTTGATTTGATTTGATTTGATTTCAGAATACATGATTCATTTATTTGTTTTGATATCACGCATGCCGACTTCAAATTTCCAGTTTGGCAACTCTGTTTTGTATAATTTCTTTCTTTTTGAATACAGCCATATATTGTGCTGCTAACATGTTCAGATTCCCAGTTATGTTACGTACTCTTGAACATGCGTCCTAATTCTAAAATTTTCTTTTTCCTATCGTTGACAATTTTTAATCTTCCTTTTACAAAATACTGATTCTTTATTACTAGTTATATACTTTAATACCATTTAATAGTTATTGTTAAATTCGATTTGGATTATATGTTTCAAATCTATATATATATATATATATACTATATCGATCGAAAGCTTATATATAAGCCACGAGTTTATAATTATGTACGTACAACAGAACACGGAAGTGCATTTCGCAGATATTATATATAGGACCAACCATATGGAAAGTTTTCGATATAGGCACCCTAAAATTGGTGTCTAGTACTTTGCACGCATATGGTATCCCAAAAATAATATTTTAGTTCTTCTCAATATCAGATTCACTTGTGGTAACCTTCTTATCCTTCTTATCCTTATTAATTGGAAGCCTTGTGTTTGGCATCAACAACGAGCAGATGAGAGACAAAGCAGAAAGGCCAATACAGAAGTAGAAAGTATTCCGAATACTCTTCATGAAAGCACCTTTAATAATTAACTGGTCATCTTTAGAAAACATTTTCAACAATCCTGAATTATCAGCCAAGGAAATCAAATTCACAGTAGCTGTCTGATTCACTTTACCTGACTTTGAGACAGCAGCAAGATTAGACTTCAAAGTTTCAGTATACACAACTTGAGCAATTTGCGAAAACAAAGCACAAGCGATATTTCTAGCGAAATTGATGTATGCTGTAGACATAATCAATCCATTTTCTTCCTTTGGCGCTAACATTTGAACCATCACAAAGGCAGGCTGTAAAACTAAACCGCAACCAATACCAATGATAATCAATAAGCCGATACGTCTGGAGCTGGTTTCTTGAACTTTAAGTAAGACTAATAGACCAGCACCAATACACAGTGCCACACCCGAAGCAATGGATACAGGTTTCAAATAACCGACCTTCTTCACGATACCACCGGACACGATACTGAAAAGTGTGGTTGTTAGAATAAGTGATAGCAAAGATAAACCAGTGTGGATCGCATCGTTATCTCTAACAACTTGGAAATAGATGGAGAGAAATTGGATGGCAACCATAGCTGAGGAAAACCCAAAGGAAAGAGAGGTAGTTGCAGCAGCTATTCCCAATTCAGAACTGATGGCCTTACTGATTAATGGATTTTTAGAAAACTTGAAGTTCCAAGCCAAAAACGATATCGCAAGGACACCACTCAAGACAAAGCAAGCAATGACAGCAGCTGAACTCCAAGAATATTGACCAACACCAAATGAAATGGCCAACAAAACAAGAACAATTGCTGAAATCATGAAAAAACTTCCCACGACATCCAACTTCTTGAATTTTTGCAAGAATGAACCTTCAGGAGTCTTAGGATTGAAACTAATGATGAAAATGGGAACAATAACACCTCCAAAGCATAGATTGATATAGAAACACCATCTCCAAGAAACATAAGTTGCAAAGGCACCACCAACAACAGGCCCAACAACAGAAGCAATGGTGAACGTAATAGGAATCAATGAAAACACAACCGGTCTCACATCAACACTAGACACCTCCGAGCAAATCATCATAGCCAAAGTTTGAATATTAGCACCACCCATACCTTGAATAACCCTACCTGCAATCAACAACGACATGGAGTTGGATAGTGCACAAATCAACGAACCACTTTCAAAAACAACAATACCCAAAATCATAACCCACTTACGTCCCCAGATAGTGGACACTTGACCCCAAACTTGACCTAGGGCTCCTGTACCTAAGAAAAACCCAGCGGTGATCCAGGCGATCTTATCGAAACTTTTGAACTTGTTGGCGACTTCACTTAAGATAGCTGCTGTGATTGTTTGATCTAGTGCGATTAAGAATAGGCACAGACAGGTGGAAAGGATACACATTACGAATTTTGGTCCGTGAAGAACTTGTGAGTCGTCGTGTCCTCCAGATTCACCAACATTGGCTTTGTTTTCTTCGTTGTCAGGAACCTCGACGTCAGTGTCAGTATCGTTGTTGGGTTCTGGTGTTAATGGTTGTTTTTCAATGTCTGGACTCTCTTGACTTATGTTTGACATGGTTTCTTGATTTATGGAAAAAACAGGATTTGGAGGTAAGTCAGAACTTTTAGAAAAATCAGGGGCTGATCTCTTAAGGATGACACTTTCTGTGTTAGATGTGTTTGTCATATTGATTATTTGTTGTTGTTGTTGTTGAAACTGGAGTTTGGAATATCACAAGTGACCAAGCTAAACTAAACTTTCCATTCTGTAATAGCAAGATTAAACTGGGGAATTGCTCTGTTTTTATAATGTCCATGTACGTATCGGCACAAATGAGTAACACGTAGTGTATATATTGTTCTAGTGTTACGGCCGATGTCAAAATGAGCTAAAACTGACGAAAACTGGGCGCGCTGCCAAAAATTGTTCTCGGCCGTGGGAAAAAAAATCAAAATGTTCGGAGCTAAAGAGAAGTGCTTAGATGGTAACGACGATGATTTTGATCTTTTTGATATTTCTATGACCATGGACTGTATTTGTGTAATTTTGGGTTCGGCCGTATCATTTTTTAATCGAGTTTGCAAGATTTCATTAATAGTCAATTAATGGGTCTCTTGCTAGCTGGTTCCAATTCTCAACATTCGGTCTCTTAGCTTGTTCTTCTATACTTCGCCTTCCTATTGCAACGTGAAGAAACCCTCCAATACATGCAAACTTCAGTCTTTTCAACTTTTTTAAATGTAAATAATCGGTCGAGTCTTCGGCTTGAAAGTTGAAACCATCGACCGAAGATGAAAACCTACATCCGTTCTTAATTTAGGCCAAACCATAAATTGATATGACAATACACGTACCACATCCAACTCACAGCTTGAAAATGCACCACCTACCAGCCGACAACAAATCCAATGACAGAAGCATTATGTGCTTTGGCCCGTGAACAATTTGTGAATTGTCGTATATTCACCTTAGTCAGCAGTACAGGTCAGACTGTCACTATCATTCACATCTATTTTATCACTAATTTGTCTTTGCTGTTTTCAATTATGGAACTATGTTGTTCAATTTCAATGTCTGAACAGTAAGCGTTCAATTTGCTTAATGTATCTTTCTTGTGAAGTATTCCAGGAACCGTATATCTGATGGGCGGCCTATGGAACTGTGAACCAGTTGGAAAATAAGGCAATAGAGAACAACACTTTATTTTTTATGAAATTCAAGTTCAACTGTGTTTATAATGGTTAGAGAGATGGAACATGAAGTAACAACTACAATCACAACAATGTACTGTATCCTTGACGTTACGGCCGAAGTCAAAATTTGGCAGGCTCACAGCTATGCCATTGACTGACGTCAGCAATTTCACAGCATTCTGCATGACCTCCTTACACCGGCTAATATACGGATGTTACCACCTTGGCGATGGGCGACTGCCTCGCTGGCATCCTCTGCTCTCGAGTCTCCAATGTCCATTGGCTGCATACACCTATTTCTATTCCCTCTCGTGCACTTACTTTGGTTATCTACCTACGAGGCTTCCTACTCTACCTACATATCTATCATCTATCTATCATTGTCTCAATTGTACTTATTACAAACCAGTGCAAAAAGTGGTGTTCTCTCATGCCTGGTATTTGAAGGCAAACTAGAGCACCGTTCTTTGGTGCAATTATGTTGCTATTCTAATAACTGCTGTTGTATTGATTTTGGTAACTACTGAAACACTGAATATGAGCTTTGAGAACCATGCTGATTAGATGGTTTAATGTTGTTGATATCATTGGGTATCTGAATGAGTTGTTGGTTAATGATTGTGATGGTCAGCCTGTTGAGGTGCGACAAGTGGCAGTTAAGAGAAAGAAACAGCATGTATACCTCATTCTAAATTGATTCTACCTCTGAATGAACAAGGACTAGGTGAGGTAACAATTTCAGGTGAAGAAACAACATTCAAACCTACAGGAGGATTTGCTCTAATCGGGGAAGATGAAACATTGTCAGAAAATAGATTTTGGCGACTAGAAACTTCAGTTTGATTGTTGTTGTTGTTGTTGTTGTGATCAGATGAAACATTGGGTTCAACAGATGAGAAATCGGTAACAGCAGATGACGATTTAGCTAAACCACGATCCTCCCTTGCCAACTCCTCCACATGGGAATCAAGTTTTGGATAACGACCTTCCAAAGTATCATCCATAGCAGTTGAAACAATATTTTCGACATCTCTGAACAGAGGATTTGATATTCCTATAGCTGAAGCAGTATTGGAAATTGGTCGTTGATCATAAGTACTTGACTCTCTTTCAATTCAAATACCCAACCTGAATGATATACATTACTCACAGATCGGCACTTTCTGTTGCTTGCTTGCTTACTGAGACTTTGGTTTTGGGATTCTGCTGCTGGCCAATTATTGTTGCTAATGAATTTGGAAATGATGTCTTTAAAGGAATTTGTGACTTTGTTGATAATTTTACTATTTTACTAGCTGCATGTTGCTTTAATTCGAGATGAGACCTTGAGCAATACTCAATTGGTCAACTATCTTGATATTGTTTGATTCTCCGGTACTTGTTGTTTAGTGATGGTGCAAACAAATGATTTCCAGTCCAAGGTGAAAAGATTTTTGAAGATTGTCAACTGTTCTTTTGGTACATCGTGATGTGTCTCATTCTGTTTCTTCTGGATACCTCTTAGAGGTTTGGGGTCTTTTTCGGCCAAAGGTGTATTTAGTTTTGATCCAAGCTGGTGATATAATTCTTTAAAGCCAAAACAGCACCCAAAGTACTTCGTCGCCGAAAGCAGCTGGGCAGCATACCGCTTGAACTCAATTAATTAATGCTGTTGAATGGAGTCATGAAACCGATAATGTGGTCCAGATGTTTATCAATAATGACTGCCACATCTTAAAGCAAGGTTTTTCTCAAAAACTGCAGCATGCTGAGAAACTGATCCGCCAAACTAAAGACACCACCTGCACCTCCGGATATTTTCGCCCTGTAATCTTCTAACAAGGGGAAAATCTTGTTTTGCAAATCGACTGGAACTTCAATGTCCCTCGAGACCATGATCGTGATACTCAAGAACACGGATGTCCAGAAACCAAATCCCTCATCATAAATCTTTTGCTCAGCTTTTCAATAAAGTCATCAACACTCCCTTAGCTAGTGCTACAACAAACGCCGTCATCCAGATTCTACATACGTGACAAAAATTTAACCTTACTTAAAAATAAAGAGACACAGATCCACCTTTGAAGATTCAAAACCAATTTCTTCCGTTACTTTCTTATAGTACGTGGCAGACACTGTTGTTGGAAATTGGTATAGGTATGCAATTGCTGGCATAACCCCTCAAAAATTGCAAACATGGCCAAAAATCTTCTTGCTTCTATAATGGTGTGTCTCTTCATCGAATGTGTGAACAAGAAAACCATAATTTGACAATTACTTGAATGATTGGATCATGGGTCGCAAAAAGATGTGAAGATACCTCTTTTCTGAGCACAGCGGAATTGGCATTGTCAGGTGGACGTATGGAATGGTGTAACGAATGTTTGGTGGTAGATTGTGGATCATGACACAGAATGGCTCTACTTGAGTAGACTGCCTTTTCATCACTCTAACTCCATCACTCAACACGGCGAAAAGAAAATCATGTTTTCCTTTGATCAAACTATTGCCATTGTCGTCAACTATTTCACTCAACTCAACATAACGATCAGATTCGAGAGTTGGTTTCATGGTCTTCTCAGTATTATCGTCCATGAACTTGGACAAATGCTTGTTTGACACAGTGCAAGCCAATAGTATACAAATATCAATGAACCCATAAAAAACTGAATTATTTCTTGCAATACCATGCAGGATATTAATTGGGTAAATCTTAGTGATATTTGTCGTGGTGCTGTTGGTGGTAGTGTATTTGCTAGAATCAGTATCAGGAGTACACTGTATATAATATGTATGGTAAGTACAATTTAGATAGTGATAGATAGATCATATATTTAATATTTAAGTAAGATAGGAATTCCTGTAGTAAGATAACGTATATATAGCTGATGGTAGTGTTGACATATATACGTGAGCTACCTCTCGAAAAGCAGGCCGGATTCTGTACTCAAAACGGGACCTACAAACCATGCAAACTGGTTCTTTTATAATTAAATACATAAATATACCCGGCCTTAAGTCAACTTGCATGGAGATAGATAGCAATACTGAAGCTCCTCACTATCCAGTGAAATCTTGGGACCGTATTTCATATTTCAGCTGTTCATACTTAAAGGTAAACAACACCAACACAACACCCCATCGATAAACTTAGCGCTCACCGACCACCGACCACCGGTGCTGTTTACTGTTTACTAATAACACATATAGACAACTAGTTGATTCTGGTTAATGCTTAAACCGCCCTATAACTGCTTTTTCGAATACTACTGCATGGGTAATTACCAGTTTTTGACAAATTCGTATATTTTGAAGAGAACTTAGAGAAGGTTTTTGCGTACGTTGAAGCTTGAAAAGTTGAGAGGGAAGAAAAATAACCTGTGAGTTGTGAGTGATCCGACTGTCGAGTATAATTTTGTACTGAGCACTCATTAGCAAACTACTCGTGAACTCACTAGTGAACTAGTAAACCCTAGCCGACCAATTTATACTAGAAACGGCAATTGCGTTAAACCTTTAGGTTCCCATATAATTCTCGAGTGTTCTATAATTACCTTCTCTTCAATTAAACTTATGAAATTTTGCACGCGCGCTACGCTATAGTACGCTATGTGGATGGTACTCTACGGTACGCTACGGTACACTCCTGATCACGGGAATGTAGCTGCAATTCACACCGTTAGCACTGGACAGTATGTATACGATTCCCAGTGTTGAACCTTGAACCTGATCCATACAGACATCTAGATCCAAAGTGTCCAAGGGGTAAGCTAATTTTAGTAGCTTCGGGCTTGCCGCTTATACAGTAGATGGCTGCGCTGAAAGGAATTCACAAATTCAGTTTAGTGCGAAACTTAGAGAGAATTTAGAGAGAACTTAAAGAGAAGCTATAGAAGGTTCAGAAGAGCTGGAGGAAAATCACTCGTGATCAAATGTGTATCATGAATTCAACACCTCTGTTGAAATGGCAAAGGTTGAGCTACGGTACAAAGGACAAAGCAGCTGGTTTTTATATCGGGTGATGTTCCCTGTTTTCCCTTTTTCATGACGGTACCTTTTCTCTGCTTTTGCTTTTCAGACTCTTTCGTCTTTCACCTTTCATCTTTCATCAACACATACCATACTACATCTAATATCCAATACTCACAGCACTGAATACTCCATCAAATTATGCTGTTAAGCTCAAGGATGTCTACATTCTACTCTCTATTTGTAGCACTCGTTCTATTAGTGGAAAACTCACAATCACTTACAGTAACACCAGACACAGACACAGACACACCAGACCCTGATCCAACAACAACTACATTTCAAACGAATTTAAGAGATCAGGCTCATTCTCCAATACGTTATCAGAATTCAAGCTCAATTGTTTCGAGTTCATCGTATTCATCTTTGGTGTTGAGTCAGTTGAGTTATCTTTCTTCAGAGAGATCATCAATATATCATAATTCAGAGTCAAGTCTAACTAAATCGTCATTATCGTCTTTGAAACATTCAGATATACATACAACTGATTCAGTACCAGTGATACATCGTTCTTCCAGTACAGAAGCTATACGTTCATCAACGACAAAAAGACCGCGTTCGAGTGGGAACCCTAACTCAGGTACAGAAACCGAGTCACAGACATCAAAATTATTGAAATCAGACTATTCACCATCGTCTCCATCAAAGTCATCAACATCACGTAATCCTGGGACCACTTTTGCGTCAGGTAGATCTAGAACATCATCAGAAGAGTTATCAATCTCAGTCTCAACAGCAGATTCTGACATAGAATCCCTCTCTGTCTCTGACTCATCTTTCATATCCAACTTCATCACAACAAACAGCAAAGCCCATAAATCAACATCACCATCAACATCAACATCAACATCACCACACCATCGTTCTTCCTCATCACTCCATCCATCATCATCAAGATCGTATCATCCATCATCATCAAGATCACTCCATCATTCATCAAAATCACACACCCTCTCAGGTCCATATCCAACAGTCTTTGCATTCCAAAACGGTACCAACGGCTGGTTTGAAGTCGACATACCCGCAACACTCGCCCCTTTCGTCGTTGACGTCTCCGCCAACAACTTCAAATTCAACAGAGACTCATGGTACATTGACGTTGACTTCACTTCAACGGACGTTGGTCAATACAATGCGTATGGGATGTACAGCACTGGTGAATACAGCTTTGATGGCCCAAGGGGCACGTCAACGGTTCAGGTTGGATTCGGTGTGTCTGTTGATACAACCGGCACGGGGGAGACTGGTATGGGTGCATTGGTTAAAGTTCACCCACGTACGGATGATGTCGTTGGTTATTCTTATGAGATTCCTGTGCAGTGGGTCTACTCCGCGATTCCCATTCCTGCTACGCTTGGAGGAGACGTTCCGTTCTCTACGTTACTCGGATCAGAGACACAGACTTCTGATAATGCCACGCCATCAGTGACTTCAAGTTTGCCTCCTGCTACCTCTAGCCCCGTTGTGTCGATTGACGTGAATGTTCCAGACAGTCTGACCATCAACGTGGCTCGTTTCGCAGCTGTCAATGATGACTTACACTACGTTGCCAACGGTGAGACTTTCTACGGTGACGGCTCCATTCTTTCCACGAACACCCAGATCAGTTTAAACTCAGGCAAATTCGACGCTGTGGCTACAATGCACACACATTACAGTATCATCAGGTACGTTGCTACTGCAGACAACAAAGATAAGACATTGTATCCTGTTGAAGTGTCCGTGGCGTACACTTATCAGGGCGTTGCAGAAGCATTCATGCCTCGGATCACAGGCACAGGCACCAACACTGCTGCTGCTGGGGGTGGGGGTGAGAAGAAGATGGTTAAGAGAGCAGGTGGTGGAAGCCGTACTTTTAAAGCCACTTATGATACAAAGATGTCTACCTCCATCACACATAATACTTTGACTAGTACCAGGATGGTGAGTCCCGAGACGACTGTTACTGTTGCTAAGGCTACCGGTACTACCGCTGCTGCTAGTTCTACTGGTACTACTGGTGCTACGACTGGTACAACTGCTGCTGCTCCAAAGGAACCAACTTCAGGTAATGATGATAATCAACAGACATCTCCAAATGATTCCAATGGTGAAGAGACTTCGTCAAGTCCTGGTGGTTTGGTTCCAAGTCAGAATGGTAAGACTACTGTTTCAGAGTCACCTGTTGGGCAATCGGCTTCAACTCCAACTTCTGGTTCTGGTTCTGGTTCTGGTTCAAACTCCATTGACTCTGGTAACAATAGTAATTCAGGTTCGGGCTTCAATGATTCTGGTAACAGTAATTCTGGATCCAATGGTTCATCATCTGGATCCAATGACTCCAGCAACAACAACAACAATGATTCTGGGTCCAATGGCTCTTCATCTGGTTCAAATGACTCTTCATCTGGTTCAAATGACTCTTCATCTGGTTCAAATGACTCCAACTCCAACGGATCTTCATCGGGGTCCAATAATTCATCATCCAATTCTGACTCCAACGGTTCCGGTTCAGGTTCAGGTTCTGCTTCCAATGATTCTTCATCTGGTTCAAATGGAGACGGCTCATCTTCAAACTCTGGTTCTTTTAATGGCTCAGGTTCTAACTCTGATGGTTCTGTTTCCAATGCTTCCGGCCCAGGTTCCGATTCCAGTTCTGACAACTCTGGATCAGGTTCAGGTAGTAATAGTTCGAACACTGGCGCTAATGGTTCTGGCAATGGTTCAAGTTCAACATTTGTTTTTGGTAGTGGTTCGACTTCAGGTTCAGGTCCTGGTTCAGGTTCTGGCGATTCAGGTAATGGTTCAAGTTCAGGTTCCGATGATTCTGGTTCTGGTTCTGTTTCAGGTAATGGTTTTGGCTCAAGCTCTGATAATTCTGGTTCTGGTTCTGGTTCTGGTTCTGGTTCTGGTTCTGGTTCTGGTTCTGGTT
>JAKTRY010000487.1:0-17143 GCA_030579935.1 Ambrosiozyma cicatricosa | reverse complement strand
AACACTCGCATAGACGTTAGACTCCTTGGTCCATGTTTCAAGACGGGCGGTGTTTAATCATTACGCCAGCATCCTAGGGAAACTCCGCAGACCTCAGTCCCCGCAGGCAATATCAACAGAAGCTATAACACTCCGAAGAGCCACATTCAACTGCGATTATCTTGCCACAAGAACTGATGCTGGCCCAGTAAAAGGCTAGGTATATCGCCTTAGACTTGTATTGGATACTCCATAACTACTAACAAGAGGAGAAACCAACTCTGACTGGCAGAGGAATCACCTGAACTATATACCTCGAACTCAAGTCATGTACACACTCGCACTTCTGTTTGAGTTTTTCAACAAACAAAAAACACCCGTGCACCAGTAATTGCTAGAAGCTAGTAAGCGGGTCTAACAATGTGTTAAAAAATAACATCCTAATTAGGGTTAAAAAATGTTAACTGCATGAATCGATGATGACACGCATTCTGCGGTTTTGCACTACTTGACAGCAGCCAACACCCAGATTCCAGAATACCAGATCTGTGAGCTGGCTTAAAATTATATGGGGATGGTCAGTTTAGTATGGGATCCAGAGTTACAACTAGTAATATGTTTTCTATCAGAACTTAAGTGAAATTTCAATAAAAGTGCTCAAACTGTTGATTTCTAAATCAATAAGATATATGTAAATATGCTGATACTGATTTGGGCGAGCTTTGAAAAGGTTTGTGCAAAGATAACTGATGAATTGTGAATTTTCCACCAAATTGGTGGTGAATAAAAATTTTTCAGCAAGACTGATTTGATTGATGGATGAGTGAGTGAGTGAGCAGTAAGCACACCACATTGATATAGATGGCCTCAGATACATACTACCTTCAGCGCAGGACCAGCAATAACTACCACATGAATACATTTATTCCAATATGTTGATCTTTGATCTTAATCTATAGTACAGACCAGCGAGGCTTTTAACAGCAAGACAACAAGCTCACCTTCTCCATTTATCTGCAATGATTATACATGAAAGTTACAAACACGAAACTATGATCAATTCAGAACTGACGCTTAACTAGCCAAACACACAGATGAAGCCGATCAAGTATCAATGATTCTCGGTCATGATATAGAATCAAGAGTTTTTTAAATTTCAAGGTTGAGTCAATTAACTGTTGACCACGGAATTGAGTTTTCAATGACGCGTTAGGTACTTTCAAGCTTTTCAACTTTTCAATTCAAAGCCGGACAACAATCACTTTAACATATGCAGATACTGAACAAAGAATTTTGAATCATTAGAAACAATGTTCATCTACTCTTCTTTTGTTTTCATTCAGTGAAACTAGATGGTTTGATTGACTATCCAATTCCAATAACACATACAATGTATGTTGAGACCCGGGTCCCGAGGCTGGTCTCCAGAAGATATTGAATGGATCGAGCTTTGAACTTTCCATGCCAATTCACATTACATCATCATGCACATCAAATAGAATCAAGAATATTATAGTGGTTTCTGTTTTTTCAGATATTTAAGACATACATGTGGAGATTCGAGAATTTGCCAACAAGCTTCATGAAAAACCGCTCATCGGGTCGAGAATCGAGAATTTCTGAAACCCATCTGAAAACTACTATATTTGGTATAACCGTTATTCGGTTACATAATTCGCCTGGTATGGCTTATAAGTACCGTGGATTAATGGGTATAACCATATTGGGGAGAGAATCGGTACGGATGTTAATTGCGCATGCAAGGGACTAGGTTGGAACTTGGAAGTGCAATCGGCTATGTAGTCTGGATGTGTAAGTTTGACCCAGTCCCAAAAAACATGGGGATCAGCTGCTTAAAGTACGTTTTTGACAACTGGTTAGAGATGTGTGAAAGGTTTATAAAGAAAGATACGTTACGAAACCGAAGCTATGAACGTTTAGTATTATCCGGTGTCCACACATATTGTTACCGATTTATTACCGCCATTCCACAATCAGTACTCTGATCAAATGTTCCTCTGTTCATGATTGAATCTTTCAAGATTATATACTTTTATCATCCATTGAGTTTTGCAACTTGCAATGGCAACTGAGTTACTCTACTTTCCATGCTTTTTAAAAGCTTTTTGCAGCCACGTTATTCCTTTGTTGTCATCGAGAAAAAAGTGTTAAGAGTCAAAAGTTTCAGTTACTGAAAGACAAGTCAAATTATTGAACTGCGGCCCACATAATTTATAATTTTTCAGAGAAATACTAGATCCATATACTATAGGCGATTTTTTATCAGGATAAAAGAATACACATGAAAGGAAGTCGGTTGTCGGTGAAGAAATCCAGCTAGTGGAAAATGAAATATGGTGGTGCGTCCAAGAATTCGCTACTTTCGGTGAGTCTGAGTCTTGAGAGTCGGCGAGCACCACCGAAATTGGGGTTCCGAACCGAATCCGAATAGCCGGCGCTCGGTTATAAAGCAGATTTGCCAAGTCACCCGGCTGATAATGAAAATTAGCTTCAAAATTCAAATCACATTCGAACTTTAGACATCAAATTAGGCATATGAGGCTCATAAACGAGTCAGTGGAGCAGTTGCTTTGGCTGATTACGTGTTGTATTGTGGTATTGCTGTTATTTTTGTTGTTGTGGATTGTTTTAATTCACTCAGAAGTCGATTTTCTTTAACTCCACCACACTATTTGGCTGCCGGATGGTTACCTAATACATTCTCTATATTTTTCTTATCATGAACAAGCTTCGAATCAACTCACATAAATACCTGCCCGTTTTTCCACTTTCAAATTTCCATTGGTTTGCCTTCTGATCTACTTTACAATCTTCAAATTTCTCCAAAATCAAACATATAACACAAACCATGGTGGATTCTGGTACAATTGACAAGGACAAACAAAGTTTTGATTCCTCTTCAAGGGACTCACAAATTCAAGATTTCAATCCAACTTATGAAGATATTGAAGATCAAGATGAACATGACAAACTATCACAACACTTGTCTCGTGTCATGTCAACTCCACAAGGTATTCAAAGAATTCAAACTTTGGCTAGAGTCTTATCCACCAAGACAAAACAAGAACTGGAACATTTTGAAGTTAGCAAAGATAATTTTGATTTAAGAATGTTGCTGAACTACCTAAGAGAACAATCTACTGCTCAAGGTATTGAATCTGCTCACGCTGGCTTGGCTTTCAGTGAATTGACTTGTTGGGGTATTGATGCTTCTGCTGCTTATGCTCCTTCTGTTCCTGAAATGTTAAGAGGTTATCTTCATGCTCCAGCAAATTTGTTTAAGAAAGATAGCCGTAAGCAAAGACAAATTATTCAGAATTTCGTGGGTATCATTGAACCAGGTGAAATGGTTTTGGCTCTTGGTAAACCTGGTGCTGGTTGTTCTTCTCTTTTGAAATCTTGTGCTGGTGAAATTGAAAATTTTACTAAAGTTGAAGGTCAATTCTCTTATGATGGTTTGGATCAACAAGAAATGATGAAAAAATTTAAAGGTATGTCTTTTTCCATTTATTACTATTACTATCAACAACAATTCTGCTCATTTCTTGAAACAATTTACTAACTTGTTACTGCTTCTTTTATTTTTCTAGGTTACGTTGTTTACAACCCTGAATTGGATTTCCATTTCCCTCACATTACCGTCAAACAA
The DNA here is from genome assembly GCA_030579935.1 of Ambrosiozyma cicatricosa. Lineage (NCBI taxonomy): Eukaryota > Fungi > Ascomycota > Pichiomycetes > Pichiales > Pichiaceae > Ambrosiozyma > Ambrosiozyma cicatricosa. Next base: position 13,494 of record JAKTRY010000487.1, on the reverse strand, counting down.
ACCATCGAATTTGCATTGAGAACCAAGACTCCAGCCAAGAGAATCGATAGTCTTTCAAGAAACGCATATGTCGACAACATGCTTAAGTTATGGACCACTGTTTTTGGTTTAACACATACTTATTCCACCAAAGTTGGTAACGATTTCGTGAGAGGTGTCTCTGGTGGTGAAAGAAAAAGAGTTTCCATCTGTGAAGCCTTATCCATGAACGCCAGTGTTTACTGTTTTGATAACGCCACAAGAGGTTTAGATGCTTCTACTGCTTTAGAGTTCACACAATGTTTGAGAACAGCCACCAATATGTTGAACTGTTCTGCTTTGGTTGCCATTTATCAAGCTGGTCAAAACATTTATGATTTGTTCGATAAAGTTACTGTCATTTATAAAGGTAGACAAGTTTATTTCGGTCGTGCTGAAGAAGGTGTTGCTTTCTTTGAGAATATGGGTTTTGAAAAACCTTCTAGAATGACTGCTCCTGAATTCTTGACTGCTGTTACTTCTCCTTCTTCAAGAAAAGTTAAACCAGGGTTTGAAGGTAAGGTTCCTGAAACTGCTCAAGAATTTGAAGAATATTGGCATCGATCACCTGAATACAGTAAGTTATTAGACCAATACCATGAATTTGTCGCATTACATGATGCACAGGATACCAGACAAAGATTGGAATTTGCTACTACCCAAAGAAAACAAACTCTTACTAGACAAAAGTCCCAATTTGTGGTTAATTACTTTGCTCAATTGTACTACTTGATGATTAGAGGTTTCCAAAGAACCAAAGGTAACAACACTTACACTATCGTTGTCTTGGTTTCGTTTATTGTTAAAGGTTTGATTATTGGTTCCATGTACTATAACATCCCAGATGATGCAAACGGTGCTTATTCTCGAGGTGGTATCTTGTTCTACACTTTAATGTTTTGTGGTCTTACATCATTAGCTGAAATCGGTAACTCTTTTGCCAATAGACCTATTCTTAAGAAACAGAAAAGTTACACAATGTACCATTTGTCAGCTGAAGCATTACAGGAAATTCTCACTGAAATCCCAGTCAAGTTTTTATCTGTTGTGATCTTGGTGTTGACCACTTATTGGATGCCCCATTTGAAACATACAGCCGGTGCGTTCTTCACTTATTTTTTGGTTTTGTTCACTGTTCAACAATGCATGTCTTTCAACTTCAAATTGTTCGCCAACCTCACATCTGATCCAACTACTGCTCATGCCTTTGGTGGGTTATGGGTGTTGATGCTTTGTGTTTACTCTGGTTTTATTTTGCCATTGCCTAAGATGCATCACTGGATTAAATGGATTCATTATTTGGACCCTATGTTCTACGGTTACACTTCATTGATTGCTAATGAATTTCATGGTAGAAAAATGGCTTGTAAAGCTTTTGTTCCTTCTGGCCCAGGTTATGAAAATGTGTCGTTGGCTAATCAAGTTTGTGCCATGGCTGGTGCCGTTGCTGGTCAAGATTATGTTTCTGGTGATAGATACATTAATGTCAAGTTCAACTATCATTTCAGTGATACTTGGAAATACTGGGGGATCAATGTTTGTTGGACTTTTGGTTTCATTATGTTTAATGTTGTTCTGTCTGAATACTTGAAAAATTCTCAAGCTGATGGTGATCTATTGTTGTTTAACAGAGGTAAGATGCCTGATATGAGCAATGGTGAAGATTGGGATGGTAAAGTTGCATCAAGAGAAGAGATGATGACTGCTTTGAATGGTCCGAATGCTGATTTGAAGAAGATTATCGCTGAAGCTGATGTGTTTTCATGGCAACACTTAGATTATGTCATTCCATATGAAGGAAAGCAAAGACAATTGTTGTGCGATATTCAAGGTTATGTTAAACCAGGTACGATGACTGCATTAATGGGTGAGTCCGGTGCTGGTAAGACCACCTTGTTGAATGTTTTGGCTCAACGTATTGATTTTGGTGTTATCACTGGTGACATGTTAGTTAATGGTAGACCATTGGATTCATCTTTCAAGAGAAGAACAGGTTATGTGCAACAACAAGATTTACATATGGCTCAATTCACCGTTAGGGAATCTTTAAGATTTGCTGCTGATTTAAGACAACCTCAAGCTACACCACAATCTGAAAAGTATGAATATGTTGAAAAAATCATTGATTTGTTGGGTATGGATAAATATGCCGAGGCTTTGGTTGGTAGAATGGGTAGAGGTTTAAACGTTGAACAAAGAAAAAAATTGTCAATTGCCACTGAATTGGTCGCTAAACCATCATTGTTACTTTTCTTGGATGAACCTACTTCTGGTTTAGATTCTGAGTCATCTTGGTCCATTGTTCAATTCTTGAGAGCACTTGCTGATTCAGGTCAAGCTATCTTATGTACCATCCATCAACCATCTGCTACTTTGTTTGAAGTTTTCGATAGATTGTTATTGTTAAAGAAAGGTGGTAAAACTGTCTACTTTGGCGACATTGGCCCAAACTCTTCTACCATGTTGAACTACTTTGAGAAAAACTCTGGTGTTAAGTGTAGCTCTTCTGAAAACCCTGCTGAATATATCTTGAACTGTATCGGTGCTGGTGCAACTGCTACTTCTGCTAACGATTGGCATGAACTTTGGGTCAAGTCTTCTGAATGTGCTTCTGTGACAAGTGAGATTGAACAATTGCACAGAGAATTACCAAATAGACCGGTTGCCCATGGTGGTGATTTGAACTCCAAGTATGCTGCTAATTATTCCACTCAACTGAAGACCGTGCTTAGAAGAACTACTGTCCAATTTTGGAGATCTCCTGTTTACATAAGAGCCAAATTCAGTGAAAGTGTTTTCTGTGCATTGTTTGTTGGTTTTTCTTTCGTTGGTATGGATCATTCAGTCGCTGGTGCAACAGGGGCTTTCTCTTCCATTTTTATGTTGTTGCTTATTGCTTTGGCTGTGATTAATCAAGTTCATGTCTTTGCCTTCCCATCGAGAGATTTGTTTGAAGTTAGAGAATCTTTGTCCAATACTTTCCACTGGTCTTGTCTTTTGCTATCTCAAACCATCGTTGAGCTTGGTTGGACTATACTATGTCAATTCCTTTGTTTTGTTTGTTACTACTTCCCAGCCCAATACTCAGGTACTCCTCGTCACTGTGGTTTCTTCTTCTTCATTTATGTTATTGTTTTTCCAATTTACTTTATCACTTATGGTTTGGCTGTTTTGTACTTCTCTCCCGATGTTCCATCTGCCTCAATGATCAACTCTAACTTGGTTGCAGGTATGTTATTATTCTGTGGTATTTTGAATCCAAAAAAATACTCACCTGGTTTCTGGAAGTTCATGTTTGTTGTCTCACCATTCACTTATTTTGTTCAAGCTTTTGCTGCTCCCATTGTTCATGACAGAGAATTGATATGTGAACCTGATGAATTCTTCATCATGGATCCTCCATCTGGTGAAAATTGTGGTAGTTATTTGAAGCCTTTTGTTGGAACTTCAGGTGGTTACATTGACAATCCAGAAGCTAAATCACAATGTCTTTACTGCCCTTACACGAAACAAGGTCAAGTCGTTGAACAATTCAAGATCAAGTGGGGTTACCGTTGGAGAGATTTCGGTATTGCTTGGATTTATATTATCTTTAATTTGTTTGCTATGATGCTTGGTTATTGGTTTTTCAGAGTTCAAAAATTCTCCATTGGCAGTTTGTTCAATGTCAAGAAGTGGTTTGCTAAGAAACATGTTGATAGACATGAAAAAGACAATACCATTTTTTCTCCTAAGGCTGGTGATGATCAAATCCTTGTCCCAAGAAAGGAGTGAAGTTAAACTTTTGATTCCATTTATATATACTTTTAAAAATTTGCATACAATTTCCTTTTGTTGCAACTTACTATATTTATTGTTTCTTTTGCTTTTGATTTCCTTATGTAGGATTAAACTCAAAACTTTAATTTATACTATACCATTCAATTACTTTATATATATTCCGTTTTATGCTAAATCTTTTGTTAATTTTCGAAAATATATCAGATTTCGATCACTTCGAATCTCGATCGATATAGAGTAAATTTTCAATTTGCAGATCTCGAGGATCTCTATGCAGCGTATCGATACACACTCTTAATTTACCATTTCAATGCATATCACTGTGTTTGGAAATCGGAAAAATACTGAAACTTAAGTAAGATAATACAAACGGTAAACTTTAAGAAGAAAAAGAGCAGGAAAGAGAGTAAATATATGAATAAGAGCTTATGCAAGACGAAACGCAAATGACTTGGAAAAAAGAACAGAAATTGAACTCGGAAATAAAATTATAAAGAACAAAAATTAGAATTGTAAATGAAAAAAATGGAGAGTAAAAAGCACAAGAATTAAATCAAACGATCGGAGGACGTTAAAAAATATCGTGGACTTCAAAAGATATGGAATCTTTGACCAATAGAAACACTATCATTATTAGCAGCTGCAGTGATGGAACCGTTCTTTTCCTTTTCCAAAACTTGACCATGTAGAGTCTTCAAGAAATCAGAGCTTGACACTTTATAATCCGGTGATCTATCCTCATACAGCATCTCACCAATCTCAGTCATATCTATGACATCAATACCTGCTCTAACGATACGAACCGGGAATGGATCACTTGAGTGATTGTAATGATCAGCCAAGTACAAACAGAGGTTTCTCACCTGTTCTGAAAGATGCGTGTCTAAAATAGGCAACGATGAAGTTTGCGTGTTGACTGTTTCCAAAGATTCAGCGGATTCACCGAACAAATCTTTCAAGAATAGTGGATTCACGTTAGGGTGCAATATGATGTAAAGTTGTTTACCATTGAATGCTAAGAATGCACCACCTTCGAAGAAACTCTCATGGGACAAGATGTGGGTTTGTGGCATTTTGAAACGGGCTGTAATTGGATCATTTTCACAGTCGTCGTCTTCAAGACTATGTAAGCTGATTAATAGTGGGTACAAGTATACTGAAAGACGAGAACAGTTGAAAGATTGCAAGTTGAAGAAACTTTCCACTCTGAGGTCTGGGTTTGCCGTGCTTGGTTTCAAAGCCTTTGATTTTTGAGCAGCCAAGATGAAAGTTGAAAGCGTTTTGAGACCGTTTGGCAGAACAATTTGAGTTGGTAGGCTATTGTTTGTGGCGACTAGCAACTTGTAGCTTGCGATGATGTCAGACAGCTGAGCAGTCATTGTACTTTTACAGGCAACCAAATTGGAAGGTGGGATTCTGGATAGGTCTTGTCTTAGCAGTAACGACAGCAAAGCATCTTGATCGGCAAAGTTAAAGACATCGGTGATACGCTCTGTGACAGACATGATCAAGTTGATGACTCTCACTTTTCTAATACCATCTCTGGAAGTGTACAATAGCGCAGCTTGGAAATGCGCGTCTTTCTTCGTTGATAATTTACCATCATATTCAAACTCACAGGCAATAGAGGTATCTGAACTGACAATTGGAACAGATGGAGCACCCATACCGTCTGTTTCTTCAATTGGACCAAAGTATCTTTGGACTTGCAAACCACCAGAGCAACGGATTTTCAATTGACCTTGATATCCCGAAGATTGTTTCACAAAACCCTTAATCGTTTGGAACAGCAAGGCTTCATCCTTGTCAATGTTAAATCTGTTGAAATATTTAACAGAGCCACCAGTCTTATTGGCAATATAGCCGACATTCATCAGATCCACAGGTGCTTCACCGGAAGCCACAATCAAATTCAACCCAATGTTGGACTTGGTATACTCTTTAGCCAAATCGGTGTAGAATTTGTTATCAGCGGTCAAGATATCTCTTTCGTATTCACTTGGAGGTCTACCAATATGAGATTTCAAAGCCAATGCACCAGGACCCCAAGTTGGAAGTCTAGATAAGATAGAAATCACTTCACCACCGCCGACTTGTTCTAACAGGAGTTTAGCAGCCAACAGAGCAGAACCATAAGCGGTCTCGCTTCCCGTGTACTGAATGCCTTGTTCAATGTGTCTTAAAGTTGTTGAAATTGAGCTCTGTGATTGGACAGGATCGGCAAACATGCCTTCAAAAAATGGTAAGAATGGATCACTAACATCAGAAACAATGGACACGGTGGCTTGTTCCAAGTCTGGAGAAAGGTTGAAGAAATGTAAACGGGTATCGTAGGCAATGATGGAGAATTTGGAACCTGGTGCAAATATACTTTCATCGAAAAGTAAACCTTCAATTGAACTGCAGACGGCTTCACGAAGTTTGGTATCGACTGATTGATTTGAAATATCGATCAAGAACACATAGTGGAGGGATTTGGGTGGGTTGTGCTCATCAAGGTTGTAAAATTCAGGAACTAGCAGATCAACGACACCTTTAGACACCTCTGGTTTTTCAGCAGCATCAATTCTTACTCCGTTAGAATCAACCTCAGTGATGTACTCTTCAGGAACATTAGTGGTGAAAGAACAGATGTTACAGGTCATGTTATAACCAGTATAGGTCATACCTGGGTTGATATAGGCACGGCAACGACCACAACGAGGAACGGCAGAGGCTTTACGAAGGTCCACTTGAGGCACAGACAAATCTTCAGTTTCGGCAAAAGGTCTAATCACCATACCCAAGGGTATTCTTGAACTTGCTCTTAGTTGCTCAGAGTTTGGCACACTGTACATTGTCATTCTGGCGAATTCAGGAGATGCATTACCTTGATCGACAACATCGTAATGGATACCGGCAGGAGGAGCAGAGACATTCTCAAAAGTGAGGAATTGGTTCGTCTTGAAATATTCGTCCCAGAGATGTCTCACGCCAGGCACAGTGACGGATTCGTTTGTCGTAGCTGTTGACGAGCCACCAAATTTTTGCTGTTGTTGTTGCTGTTGTTGTTGATAAGGAGCTTGAAATTGAGGTTGTGATTGTTGGAATTGTGGATTTGAGTAAGCTCCCATGCCAGGAGCTGAATAGTTGGGAGTTTGGGATTGTGATGGACGGGAATAAACATCTTCTTGCATTCCTGGATATGGATAAGGTGATGCGTTATCTATGACACCAACAGGAGGAATAGAACTATGGGATTGAGATCCATGGATACCAGCAGTACGAGCAGCTTCATTTGGATCAAAACTGCTGTCAACGCACTGTTGATAAGTTGGAGTGGCTTGGGATCCTAAGTCCATGAATACATGCTGATTTCTCTTTCTTTTGGAATTATGTGCCACTGATACTCTTGGGTTCGGGCTTGTACTTGAGTTTCTTGACTTTTTGTCTATCTGTAGTTGCTGGACAGAGTTGACAAGTTGATCTTGGTAATTGCTGTAGGGATAACTCATTTTTTTTTGGACTATTTTGGAACTTTCTGGTGAATGCTTAAATCAAATCTAGTAAAATCAGTGGGTCAAAAAGCATCAACAACGGGTGTAAAAGCAAATTTTGTTACCGTTTCCAATTAGAGGAAGAATGTTTAGGTCAGTCTTTGGTGAAAAGTCTTGTTTTTTGGTGGTGAAACAGGTGAGTTTTGTGTTGAAAATGGGTTTTGTCCAGGGTGTTCAATGAGTTCAACGTGTTGTTCAGGTTGTTTTGTTTGGTCTCTGTCTCCTTAGTTGGCTCTTCGAAAAAAGACACGCTGCTTGAATATGGCCATTGGTGCGGCTCATCTCGTGCCTTGCACCGCCGTGATTTGCATATGTTGCTGTAGTCTGCAGATGGTGAGACACCCGTACACCGGTGTGTACTGAAGTCTGAAGAACGCGACTTGTACATACTTGTCTGGATTTTCAAAGTATCTGAAGCTATGATAGGTTTAACGTGCCTGGTCATAGAGGAAGTATTGCCAAGACACCATATTTCCCACTGAAAAACAAAGACCAAAGAATTCACATCTCAGTACCACAAAATGGGTGTCACTGGCCTTTTACCCATTCTCAAACCCATTCAAAATCCAGTTTCCCTTGAAGCATACCATGGGAAGACACTTGCAGTGGATACCTATGCCTGGCTACACAAAGGTGTATTTTCATGTTCGATGCAATTGGCACTGAATCAACCCACTCAAGCATATATTAACTATATCATGAAGAAAATCAAAATGCTGAATCATTTTGGAATCACACCATACATGGTTTTAGACGGTGATGCACTACCGAGAAAGAAAGGAACAGAGATTGAAAGATCACGAAGAAGAGATCATCATAAGAAGATGGCCTTGGAGGCATACGATAAGAAGAATAACAAGTTGGCAATGTCTCATTTTCAAAAAGCCTGTGATGTTACTCCTGAGATGGCTAAAGCCGTGATTGAACATTTCAAGATCCATAATGTGAAATATGTCGTTGCTCCATATGAAGCCGATTCTCAAATGGTGTATTTGGAGAAAACAGGTTTGGTTGATGGCATCATCAGTGAAGACTCAGATTTGTTGATTTTTGGTGCTCAGACCCTGTTGACGAAGTTACAAGATAATGCAATGTGTATTGAAATCAAAAGACAAAATTTCAAGTTGATTAAATCACCTCAAGTTAACGCGTTTACTCAAGATCAATGGATGCTAGTGGCTATCTTATCAGGTTGTGATTATTCGAAGGGAATACCCGGTGTTGGTATGCAGAAATCAATAACGATGGTGAAAAGGTACCAGACTTTAAAACGTGTCCTCATGGCAATTCGATTTGAAGGTAAGATATCAATCCCTTCCACATTTGAAGACGAGTATAATAAAGCTACAATTGCATTTCGTTACCCTATAGTTTTTGATCCAATTACTTTGAAACCACGCCATTTGAATGATATCCCAGAAGACGACGACAAATTGAAAGATCAAGAATACTTATACTCATGTACAGGATCATTATGGGACTTGGAAACACACCAGAAAGTCGCCAATGGTGACCTTAACCCCTTCTCAAAACTTCCATTGGTGTCAAGAGAACTCGCAACCATTAGTGCCAAGAGACCAGCAATGAGAACCTATTCAGAGGTTGTCAAGAAACCCACTGCTTCAAATGAACATGACATTGGCTCTCAGATGGCTTCTGCATTTGCCTCAGCGACTCGTTCTCGATCACTTCCATATACCCTTATCAACAAACCTCAAATTCCACCTTCACTAGCATCCTTAAGAAAACCATTAGGAGGTACACGTTCATATACTCCTAGAAAACGTGTGCTGAATACTTTGGACAAGTTCATCAAACAAGCTCACTCCACTAAAGTCAAAGACAAATCTGCAACTACCACAAATATTGCATCGGTTTCATCTACCACCACCACCAGCTACAGTAGTCGGAGAACGTCTTTTGCACCACCTGCACTAATGAAAATAATGAAGAAATCACCAATGGAAAGAAGAAAGAATATGCTATATGGACCATCAACTCCTGACACAACGGTTCAAAAAACAGAGGGAATCCCAAGAACCAGTAAGTTTTTCCGTATGTTTCAAACTCCACATAATACAACCAGAAACACAGCTACAATAAACCCACCAATCGGTATCCCAGATAATGGTCCAACAGTTGAGGAAACCCACTCTCAATCGGAGACAACTTTGGTCAACACAGAAACCCAACAGCTACAACAAGTGCCTCAGCCGGAACGACACTTATCTCCTCGCAGACCACAACAGCAACGACAACAATATTCCAACATCCTAGATAGCTCGCCAATAAAGAGTGGTGACACAGAAGACCAAGACTGTAAAGACGAAGAACAATTACAGATCGACAACTCGTTAATCCAAGACGATGATTTCAACACCTCAGGAATAGAAGACTCACTGATCCAAGATGATGATGTCCACAACCACAAATCCTCATCTAACACCACTTACGATGCAGATTCCAACGACGATGATATTGAAATCCAATTACATTCTGAAGACTCACTGGTCCAAGATGATGAAGACAGTCATGGATTTCCAAATAGTCGTCCATCAATTTCACATGAAGATGATAAACTGACTCAAGAGTTTAAGAAAGAGATTCAGTCTGAATTCAGTAAGAAATTACATAGAAGTTTAATTAAGGCTCGGTTTGGTCATGGTTGTTCCGCTGCTACTGGTGGTTCTGCTAATTCTGGTGGGGTTGGTAAGATGGTTAGCAAATGTAGAGGTGGTGGACGAGAGCCATTGAACTTGTTGAGTTCTAACGTCGTTTCTCGTAGTAAAGTCGGTAAGGGGAAGATTTCAAAGAATGCTGGTGGGAAGTGTGCTGGTGATGCTGACCGTACTGGATTCTCTGCTAAACAGAAAAGCATAAAGGCCACATTTGGTTATAGTGGTTGATTTCGTATTTGTTAATTTTAATAGATTGCATTGTTAAATTTCGTTTGTATAGATTTTAATCTGGTTGGGCCATTCTTCCGTTTTTGTTTCTTCAACTTTTATAAAATTGCATAGAATTGTTGATATTTAAAGGTGGTCGAAGATGATTATAAAACATCTATATAGAGATACTAATTTTTTTCTAAAATTTTCTCCACTTCCAACCGACTTTCATTGTTCTAGTAATAAGATATGCTGTACCACTGATAAAACTCATAATTGCAGCAAGGATAATGAATCCATCATTTCTTCTGTCATCCCAACCATCACCTATAAGGGAAGCTGATGCAAGGATAAATCTAAGTAAACACAATCCAGCAACTGAATACATGGTGGCATATCGAGAGCCAAATATATCGGCTTTGACAATTTGAGAACAACAATTTGGAACCAAGGAGAATACGCCACCGTAGAAGAAACCATAAAACACAGGATATGCCCAGAGAGCGCCACGATTAGCTTTGAATGACACCCACATCACCAAATCAGAGACATCAGTAATGAAAAGTGAGAAAATAATGACGTTGTAAGATCCAAAGAATTTATTTGCAATAATACCTGATAGGTATCTTCCAATGACGGATAAAACATTGATGACCGTGGCGTACAAAAAGGCTTCGGATTCAGTGAATCTATTCTTCGCACAAACGAAAGAGATGTAGCCGCTTGTGATGATGATTGTTCCTTCAGCGAAAACACAACCTACGACGTTGAAAAAGTAAGGTCTATCCTTGATCAAAGCTGCAAAATCAAATGATTTCAAAGCGTACAGTTTCACCTTTTGTGTAAATGACAGTTCTTGTTTCTCCGATAACTTTCTCTCCTTGACCAACAGAATGCAAATGCTTAGGCAAACAAGATCAATAAAAGCAACACATCTCATTGACCACACAAAACCAGTAGACTGGAAAGACTTTCTCAACATAGCTGGAAACAACACACTACCAATACATCCACCGGTACCAGCGACAGCCATAGCAGTAGCTCTTTCACCTTTACGAAAGTAATGAGCAACAACACCAATTATAGGAGCCATCAACACCCCACTGGCACCACCGAATCCAATTCTAAAAGCCAACACAAACTGATAGACAGTAGTGGCATTAGCAACACCTAGCAAAGAGCCAACCGGAACAGTGGTTCCAACAAGCAACGGCCACAATATACCTTTTCTATCAAAAAACCTTCCTGAAAACACATTACCCACCATTTCCAAACATGTGTAGATTGAAAACACCCAAGAGACAGTTGTTGTGCTTGATGATGCCAACTGATTTTCTAACACCTGTGTTTGAATCACACCTAGTTTATTAGCTAGACCTCATGTTGAAATCAGACCAAAAAATGCACCTAGGACAACCAACCATCCTCTGACATTGTTTTCTGGGTAATCGAAACCATCATCGTCAAGGATATCACCCTCCGAGCTGGTCACCATTCTTGAAGTATCCGATTCCTGCGCTTCTAATCGTGATTCGAGTTTCTCATTTGTTTGAAGTTGTTACTGCTGAATATTGATATCACCTTCGGGATTAGTTGTTCCCATATGAGCTTGGGATAATCTTTCCAAATAGCCATGATTTCTTAGTCTTTTTTATATTGTACTCGTTAAAGATGTCGGGACGAGGGAATTCAAGAACCTGTTTTGAAACTTCTGAATGAAGATCACTCATGAAGTAGCTTCTGGAAGAATGGGTGCTTTGTCCTTCTTATATAGTTTGATCAAATTTGAAATACATATAGCTGACTGTAAAAACTAGACGGGCGTAGCTATAGTGCGCAATGCGCAGTTATATGTCCGACCAGTAACTGGTAATAGTATAGTCTATATTTTTTGCCGACACAGAAATTGTGTTGTGCTGTAAATAATCCTCTAACGCTTTATCACGATGTAATACGCGGCCTGGTTTCGAAAATTAAGTGAGTCATGAGTTATGAGTCCTCCTGAATTTCATAGTCCCTAATGACGATCTGAACACCCGACCATCATCATCATCACCACCCTAAGCCAGTTTCTTCGACATGAAATAGCATCCCACCATTTGGAAGCTTGGTAATGCCAAGCTAACCGAATGTTCTGCTTAAGAATTGACACAGAGGGAATAGATGAGAAGTTTGGTCATCAGTTCTTGATAGTCGTGTTGCAAGCTTAACAAGTTTCTTGATGTGAAGTTTGATGGCTGTACCTCTTTCTGTTTCTAAACCTGGTGAATCTACTAATGTTCCTTTTCCCTTCAGTGAAATATTTGACAAATTGACTTTGACTGTTGTGAATACCTGATCTTTGAGAAATAACATTTTGTCTCTGGGATTCGTTTGTTGTTTCTTTTGATTGTACCAAATGCCTTTGGAGTTCTTTACTGGGGTTAATTCGTTTTGCACGATGATCAGTGTGAAATGGTCTTCATCCTAGAACATAAAATTGAATTGGTGTATTCCTTAGCTTTCATATTAGTTCATTGAGTTCTGATAAAAGGTTATGTTGCTTTGAATAGAGCTTATGTCTCTTTTAGTCACATCAATTCTTTTTCATTTTTTTTTGTTTCAGTGTTTTCTTTTGAAGTTCGATGCTTTCAAAAATTGAATCATCTGTTTATTTATTAAGCTTTCGTTGTTGATGGAACTATCTTCAAATGTTACCCCGTTTGCGTTTCAATGAAATTGTCATGACGGGTTTTCTCAGGAAAAACGGAAGTTCTTTCTTCAGACAGACAACCTGCACTCTGGCACCAGACATTCACATGAGCATCTTGGATCACACACGACTCTCCAATAATTTGACTGAAAGCGATGGCATGTTGGGACTTGGTAGTAACTGGTTGGTTATGAATTTGGCGTTTACGTGTGATTCAAGAATCAAGCCCTAAGTTCTCAATTCCGCTGTTTATGAAATGCGGATGCCACACTTTTTTTCACTATCTGAACTTGGAAGACCCCGGACAACAGATAGTAGATAGTAGTTACTATAGCTCATTTAGAATTGACCCCATCAATCATCCGATCAACAAAGTTCATAGGAATTCAAGTGATATATGACATGGTTTCAATTATCAATGTCATGGCATATAGAACCCACAGTTTTCCCAGTCTCAAATTTCCCATTCTATCACCATTCACTAACAAACAAGCAACATGTCTACCCAAACTGCAACATTGAAAGTACAAGCTGAAATTCCGTTAGATAAGCAAGTGGAACAGATCATTGAATCCAATAG
>JAKTRY010000486.1:0-17239 GCA_030579935.1 Ambrosiozyma cicatricosa | reverse complement strand
GAGTATGAGATGTGGTGAGGATGAAGAGATGAGGATCAATAGACAGAAACAGAAAAAAAAGGACGATGAAAGAGAAGAAGATAGAAGACGAAAAATAGACTCAAGTAGGTAGGCGTTAGCGCTAAACAGGATACCAATGCCAGGCATTACAAAATTTGATTTAATGTTATAGAGCTTGACAGGTTTTGCCGTTCAATCAAGGTAGCGATATCATTAATCAAATTTAAGGGACCCCATGTGTGCAATAAATTTCTCGTTTCAGGATAGTTTACTATCCAGTTCATGTATACGCTGAGCCATATAGATCACATATACGGTCTAACTGGGACTTGTGTTATAATGTATAGGGTATGCACTGATTCTTAAAATGGTCACCTGACACCCTGAATCGTGATCGATGATCCACACAGTTTTCATAATTCGTCCATTCCAAACGCGCTTATAGGCGGATAAGTTCCGCCAAAAATGTCGACGATATTTCCAACAATTCTCCATGGTTCGTATAAATACAGGCTGTTTTCCATTTTCAGTTTCGAAAGTTGGCATAATTTGGACATGTCGGTCTTTGATTATTCATCTAATTCAAAGTCCGGTAAAGTCACCAAGAACAGGTCAAGTCTCACAAATCACAAATTACAATGACCCAGTCCAGCCCTGCTTCCAACGTGAAAAGTCTTCAACATCTTTTCTCAAGACAAGCATTAACTAGACAAAAGTTCAAATTAAAGGAAACCATCAAATATTTGAATGATCCAAATGTTGTTTTCTTAGGTGGTGGTTTACCCATGTCAAACTATTTCCCATGGAAGAAAATCATTGGTTATTCTCCAAGTGCACCATTCTCTGAAGGCATCGATAATCAACCAGCTGATGATTCCGAGGCAACCATTGCTGAACTTGTCAAGTATCAAACTCAAGGTGAATCCAATACTGATATTCCATTGTCAACTTCATTACAATATGGCTCAGCTCAAGGTCAAGCTGCACTAATTTCATTTTTGAAAGAGCATACTGAATTGATTCATAAGGTTCCAAACAGTGATTGGGATATCACTATGACCACAGGTAACACTCAAGCATGGGATGCCACTTTAAGAACTTTTTGTGATCCTAGTGATTCAATCTTGGTTGAAGAATATACTTTTGCTGCATCTCTTGAAGCTGCTAAGCCTTTGGAGATTAATTGTGTTCCTGTTTCAATCGATGATTATGGTATTATTCCTGAAAAATTGGATGAGTTGTTGAATAATTGGGATGCCTCTAAGAAGAAACCAAAGCTTTTATACACCATTCCAACTGGTCAAAATCCGACTGGCAGCACATTGTCTGCTAAAAGAAGAGAAGCTATCTATAAGATTTCATGTAAGCATGATTTTATCATTGTGGAAGATGAACCTTACTATTTCTTACAAATGGGAAACTTTCTGACAAAGGCTGAAAGAAGTGAGTCTTCTGAACCACCAGTTGAAAAACTTACACAGCAGAAGTTATTGAAATCTTTGGTTCCATCATTTTTACATTTTGATACTGAAGGAAGAGTGGTTAGATTGGACTCATTGTCTAAAGTGTTGGCACCAGGTGTTAGAATGGGTTGGATTGTTGCTCAAAAGGAGGCCATTGAAAAATATGTTTATTTGAACGAAGTTTCTATTCAAAGTCCATCAGGTTTCAGTCAATCTATGGTTCATTCATTATTGACCAGATGGGGTCAACCAGGTTATTTAGAATGGTTAATTGAATTAAGACATGAATATACTATTAAAAGAAATTTCACCATGGATGTGTTGACTGAAGTGTTGCCTAAATCAGTTGCTTCAGTCATTGCTCCAACAGCAGGTATGTTTTTCAGTATTGTTATAGATGGTTCAAAACATCCTGATTTCAAAACAAAGTTTGAATCAGATCCTTTGAAAGTTGAAGAAGCATTGTTTGAATCATCTGTTAGAGATGGATCACTCATGGTCCCTGGTTCATGGTTTCAATCTCCGAATTTCAAAGCTCATGATGATTCTTTCTTCTTTAGAGGTACTTATGCCGCTGTTCCTTTGGATAAACTGAAGATTGGATTGACAAGATTTGGTGAGACTGTTAAGAAGTTTTATGGTTTGTAGATAATGAATCTAGCTGATTTGGAAAAGTTTACATCTATATAAAAATTGAATTTATTATATTTATCTTAAGCCCTCTGTCATACACCACCTGAATAAATAAGGTTACCGTAAGATAGCTTACCAATAGACCGGGTGTAAAAAAAAGAAACATCGAAACGTGTATATCGGATCGAAAAACGGGAACCGGAACGGCAAAAAGCGGGTAACTTAGAACTAATAAGTGAAAGGCGGCCCGGTAAAGGAGAGTACAGACACTAAGGACACGTATTTTCAGAATGGCAGACCAGATAACCGCTGAGAACGAGATTCACTACGTACGTGCAATGCCTGACTGACTCGTCTCGAATCACAACCAAATCACAGAAAGAGTCATCGATCTAGTTATTAAGTTCTACCCCAAGTTCCAACGTACTTCTTAATCCATTCACTGTTAATAGCTAGAAGCTCATCTCATCAAGACACGAATACACATCCAACAATGACCGTCAAAGACCTTTCCCATTTGCTTTCCGTCGAAGCCAAAACCAGAAAACCTTCTCCATTAAAGACCGCTTTCAAGTACTATGGTAAACCAGACATTGTTTTCTTGGGTGGTGGTCTACCAATGTCAGACTATTTCCCATGGGAAAAGGTTTTGGCTTACTCCCCAGAACCTCCTTTTGCTGATGGTATTGCTGCCAAACCAACTGAAGATAAGGCTGTCGTCTCTGAACTTCGTAAACATAAAGTTGAAGAATTTGATGTTCCATTGGCTAGATCTTTACAATATGGTCACACAGAAGGTCAACCTGAATTGTTGAAATTCGTTAAAGAGCACACCGCATTGATTCACAAGATTCCAAATGAAGAATGGGATGTTGTTTTATCTGTTGGTAACACTCAAGCTTGGGATGCCACTTTGAGAACTTTCTGTGATCCTGGTGATTCAATCTTGGTTGAAGAATACAGTTTCCCTTCTGCTTTGGAAACTGCTAGTCCTTTCCAAGTGAACTACGTTCCTGTTCCAATGGATAATGGAGGTATCATTCCTGAGAAATTGGATGAATTATACGAAAACTGGGACTCCTCAAAGAAGAAGCCAAAACTTTTGTACACTATTTCAACTGGTCAAAACCCAACCGGTTCTTCATTATCTGTTGAAAGAAGAGAAGCCATCTACAAGATTGCTTGTAAGCATGATTTCTTAATTGTTGAAGATGAACCATACTACTTTTTGCAAATGAATGATTACAAGCAAGGTGCATCAGAAGATCCAAAGCATTCATACGATGAACCAAAGCAAACACATGAAGAATTCCTGGCTGCTTTAGTTCCATCTTTCTCTCACTTAGATACCGAAGGTAGAGTTATCAGATTGGATTCATTCTCCAAAGTTTTAGCTCCAGGTGTCAGATTGGGTTGGATTGTCGCTCAAAAGAAATTGTTGGAAAGATACATTAGACTTCATGAAGTCTCAATTCAAACTCCTTCTGGTTTCACCCAATCCTTGGTTCAAGGTTTGTTGGGCCGTTGGGGTCAATCAGGTTACATTGATTGGTTGATTGCTTTAAGAAAGGAGTACACTATCAAGAGAGATTTCACAATTGATGTCTTGCATAAAAACATGCCTAAAGATGTTGTTCAATTTTTCCCACCTTCAGCAGGTATGTTCTTCACTGTTGTTTTGGATGCCGCAAAACATCCTGATTTCAAGACTAAGTTTGATTCTGATCCAATCAAGGTTGAGACTGCTATCTATGAAGCTGGTTTAGAAAAGGGTTGCTTGATGATTCCTGGTTCTTGGTTCCAAGCTCCAAACTTCAAACCTCATGACAACACATTCTTCTTCAGAGGTACTTATGCTGCTGTTCCTTTAGACAAGCTTAAGGTTGGTTTGGAAAGATTCGGTGAAGCTGTTAAAATTGTCTATGGTTTGTAAAACTAATGTCAGAAAAAAAAGTACCAAGATAGAGAGGTTTCTTTGTTGCTAGACCAATAGTACTCCTGTGTTTTTTGTACCTGTTTATTTCATATTGATTTTACTCAATAACAAATCTTTATTTTATATTTTTTTATCACCATATTGTGTAAGTATACTAAGCTTGTAACTTGTTTAAGTTGTCGTATTAAAATTCAAGAGTCATGCATGATACATGAATCATGAATATGTGAGTCATACAGCAACGCGCCTTTTTGGGGAGACTCAATCGTGATGACGACAACACGAACAACCTATTCCAAAACAACCAAAGGTTGAAGAAAAAGTCTTAAAAAACACCATAGACACCGCAAGCCCTGCCCATCACATACAACTACAACAGAATGCATATTCTCAAGTTTCCCTGGCTCAACCACACAGAGGAAAACAGGAAGTTTGAGGTGTATTCGGTATCTGTTTCCCCTGACTCAAAAAGGCTTGCCTCTGGAGGATTAGATGGTAAGATTAGAATTTGGTCAATTGATACATTAAAGCAATACAAACAAAGCATCAACCAGGTAGAAACAGAGAATGATCCTTACAAATATGAAGCGAAGAACGCTTCGAAACAGTACAAAGACCCACAAATTGAGCATCCAAGGCTATCCCCGTCTGCAGGGATTGAAATGAAACCAGATATTTGCCGACCTTTATGTTCAATGGGAAGACACACAGGTGCTGTTACCTGTGTTCGATTTTCACCGAATGGCCGGTTTTTAGCAAGTGGATCAGATGATAAGATTTTATTAATTTGGGAAAAAGATGAAGAAAAAACTAGAATTATGGCTCAAAATCGTGAACAACGTTTGCAATTTGGTGTTGTTGGTGATTTGGATAGTGGAGATTTAGAACATTGGACTGTTAGAAAAAGATTGGTTGCTCATGATAATGATATTCAAGATATGGCCTGGGCTCCAGATTCTTCAATCTTGGTTACTGTTGGTTTGGATCGTTCAATTATTGTTTGGTCTGGTAATACATTTGAAAAAATTAAAAGATTCGATATTCATCAAAGTCATGTTAAAGGTGTTGTATTTGATCCAGCCAATAAATATTTTGCCACTTATTCAGATGATAGAACTTTGAGAGTCTTCAGATATCATAAGCCTAATGCCACTGAGATGACTTTCAGTATTGAAAGTGTCATCATTGATCCTTTCAAAAAGACCCCATTGACTACCTATTTTAGAAGATGTTCTTGGTCACCAGATGGTCAGAATATCGCAGCTCCAAATGCCCTTAATGGTTATTTAAGTTCAGTGGCGATTATCAAGAGAGGTAGTTGGGAAAGTGAGATTAGTTTAATTGGACATGATTTGCCATGTGAAGTTTGTTCCTTTTCTCCAAGATTATACCAAGTTCAAGCAAAAAAGAAAAATGAGCCTTCAATATCAACGATTCTTGTCACTGCTGGTCAGGATAAGACTATGGCTATTTGGAATACTTCCAGCTCTATTCCTTTGGTTGTAGCTAATGATATAGCTCAAAAGACGATAACAGATATTGCATGGGATTTGAGTGGTCAATTAGTTTTTTTAAGTTCATTGGATGGTACAATCACCTCAGTATTTTTTGAAAAAGGTGAATTAGGAGATGCAATCCCATTAGAAAGAAATGATGCACAATTGCATAGATATGGTGTTGATCGTGAAAGTATGGTTTTCCCAGAGAGTGTTGCACAATTGAAATTAGAAGATAAAGCAGAAGCTGAAGCTTTTAAACATTTACCAGCAACAAATCATATGGATAGATTAATGAATGGAGCTACAACAACTAATAATTTTGGTTCTGGCTCTGCCTTCCAAGAAAAACAAAAACCTATGGCTCCTCCGACAATACATACGTTGACTCCTAGATCCAAAAAACATCCAAACAAAAAGCTTCCAACTGTTGCACTTCAGACATTGAAACCAGGTTGTATTACCAACACGAATATCTCTTCTACTCCTTCGTCTTCTTCTGATGATGCAAAACCTTCTGCGGTGCCTGCATCTTCGCCTGTTCCTACAGCTGTTGAAACCAAAAAGTCAGTGCCTAAGGTGAATGTTCTTACGGTATCGAATCAAATAGTGACTTATACAAAGTCTGGTAAGAAAAGAGTGGCACCAATGTTGATTTCAACCAGTTCACCGGCTGTGGGTAGTTCCGGTGTTGCAAAGCCAACGATTTCACATGGTTCTAAATTGAAAACTAAAGTGAAAGGATTTGAAAAATTCATGTCTAAGCCTTCATATAAACTACCTAAACATGGTTTACAAACTATGGTCACATCAATTAGAGATAATCTAATCATAGAGAAAAGTGCATGTGATGGTGCAGATAATGATATTGATCATATTGCTGAAACTAATTCCACTACTAAAAAGCCGGTTGCTTCCAAGAAATCATCTTCCAAACGAAAACATGAGACTCAGCTACCAGCTTTCATTTCGGATTCAATCATATCTCAGTCAACTGTTTTAACTGATATGAAAATACAGCCTAATGTCACAATGGACTATAAACCTTCCTTGAGTGATGTTTTGGAGATAAGATCAGAAACTAAAGAAGATGGTGGTGTTAGTCAATTTGATGAATTTGATACGATTAGTACCGTATTCTCAGCAAGATCAACAAAAGTTGAAGATATGGATACGTCACCTCCGGTGTTTCAATACTTCAAGAATGAAAAATTCAGTAATGTTACAAACTCATCTTTTATCATTGAAGGTCCAGGAGCTCAAATGAAATTTGAATACTGGGCTTTGTCCACTGAAAATGGGTCAATAATTCTCCTATCTAATTCAGGACGTCAATTTAGACCAAGTATTGAACTTGGTGTTAATTTGACTCATTTGATCGCCAAGCAAGAGTTTGTTGTTGCTATAACTTATTCTGGTTGTGTTTACTCATGGGATCTTAAAAAGGGAAAGAGTGTAATTGATAATGTTTCGTTAGCTCCTCTGGTAAATCAATTCTCGACGTTTGACCCAGTGAAGAAGAGATTTAATACAAGTGTCAAGATTGTTGAAGTTCATGTTGTTGAAAATGGTTGTCCATTGATTATCTTGAGCAATGATAATGTTTTTAGATATGAAAGAAAATTGGATAGTTGGATCAATGTACTTGATCCTTGGTATTTGAAACATGTGAATGCTGTTGAACTTAAGAAAATGCTCAAAGGTGATAGAATCCTGAAGATTATTGTTTTTAGGCTTCTGAAGAAGTTGCATCAAGATGAAGTGACAACACAGATAACTAATGATATTGGAAATGACAGTATTCCAAACGATGAAATGAAGAAATGCATGCAATCGTCATTTCAGCAAGTGGCCAAATGTATTCTAGATCCTAATTAGTATACGTGTCATGTGAGTTACGGTATTTTTGTTCTCTTGTATACTTCTTTTTTTTTCTAAAGTTTCAGTTATATGTATAAATAATAATAATGTACAATTAATAGCTAGTCAAGGTTTAATAGTAAAGATGACTCAAATAAAATTCCTAAAAAAAGGGGGAAATCATTCAATATACAAATGCCAGATCAAAATTTCTTATGACGTTTGGCAACATCTTCCCATTCTCTCTTCTTATTCGATTTGACAGTGTGGAAAGCATCACGATAATGCAAGAACTTACAAGTATCACCAAATCCACAATAACCATTCTTCAGAAAATCTTTACAAACATCAGCTTGGAAATCCATTTTTGTTGAAACTTTAATATTTTTCGGATTAGGTTTCAATGCAGCTGCTGAAATTGAATTTCTTTGTTTCAAACGACCACTGTAAATCTTATCACCATCTGAATCTTTGGATTGTAAATGTGTCTTGGATTTAAATTCCCGTTCTGATTTCACTTTTGAATCATGAATCTTGTATTCTTCTTCTTGTAAGGTGTCTGTTTTGAACATTTTCTGTTTCAATTGGGTCTTCTTGGAATTGAAATCATCAACTGTTTGAACGACATTTTCAGTGACTGGGGTGTCTTTGTCTCTTTCTTCTGGGTCAGATTCATTGGATGATTCAGTTGCCTCTCGATGGCGTCTTTGAAGGCCAATTTGCTTTTTATGTCTGGTATAATTAGAGAGAATTCTTCTTTTCAACACCGGTTCGGATTCATTTTCTGAATCTGAATCTGATTCATCTGAGTTATTTCTGCTCTCATTGTTGTCTTCTGATGGAGATGATAATGATGGATCATCTAACTCCACTCGAAGCCTTTTCCTTTTCTGACTAACAGATCCTCTGTCTGTTGATGTTGTGTTGGTTTTGATTGTTCTCTTTTTGAACATTCCATAAATTAATCAATTGATAATTTGTTGTCCAGTTGGTTTCAACTAATGGTTTCTTATGTGAATTGTTGTTATTAATCTAGCCAATAAATTCAACTCTGTCCTCTTTTCATATGTGTGTACATTTGAAGATTCCCTCGGAAATAACATCAATTGTTGGTCATGTGCACGTATCACGTTGTATCACGTGCATTTGTACAGGGTTAGGAGGCCCTTTCACAGACCAAAATTTTTCAATTAGCGCGCCAGCTTCAGCGAGGGAGGAAGAATCCTCGTACAGTGCTCTCTGTATGGTCTCTGTAGGAGAGGGGGCAGCTGTCGGTAAGCGGGAACGAGTGGTGGGTAGATGCTATGAGGACAAGTAAAAGTACTGTTAAAATGGTGTGAACAAACGTGATTAAGTTTCCTGTAAGAAAAGACGTCCAACTTCACATACACATATATACTCAAAGATGGCTGTATGTTTCAATTTATCGAACTGAAATGATGATTAACAGTGATGGATTCAAGCCAGATGGTGGATGGAATGGAGAATGGAAAAGGAAATCGAAGAACTGAAAGTTTACCAAATGGATAAAGGTCTTGTCATTACAGTTAATATGAACAGCTTTACAAAGACTTCGAGCCATTCAAATTCAAGATTTGAAAAGAACTATCTCATGTCAATACCAAGTTCGTTGAAATATTTAACCCAGGTCAAAGTCTTGGAAGAGTAACATTTTCACAAATTGGATATCATAAACCAACACACAATTGGTCGATCATGTCAGCATTTGAAAGTGGGCAACTAGTTGATACATCATTGGCTCGTCTGTCACTCTGGATTTTATCAACTAGAATCACTTTTTCTTGAAAAGAAAGATTGATTCACTCCAATGTATGTTCAGACAGCTTATCTGATTTCAACAAATCAAACTCAAGTGAACAATATTAGCAATATTTCACCAACCAAAGTATGAATCAAGTCAGTTGAAAGAGTTTTGTTACCTTTCCCTTTTGTTTCTTTATAACTTCATCAATCCCGAAATGGCATCCATCAACTCATCATCTAATCCCAATCCCAATCCTATCAAAATACTAACAACCTCATCACCCTTTCCTCTCTCGACTTTAAAACAGAAAGAAATCACCGATATCAAGCAATTTGTCGAATTGGCCAGAAGAGCCGATGTTAAGACTGCTACAGTTAAGACCACTACAAAATTAAACTTGAACGGTAAGAAATTCAAACAAACAAAATTCAAAGTTAGAGGTTCAAGATACTTGTACACTTTGATTGTTAACGATGCTACTAAGGCTAAGAAGTTGATTCAATCTTTGCCACCTACTTTGGATGTCACCACTGTTTAAATGGATTTAAAGTTGAAATAAGGTTACTAGTACTAGTTGTTTTCAATTTTGAGTTTCTTTTGTATATTCGTGAATGGCTTTCTTTGTTAATTAAAAAAACCAAAATTTTCCTAATTCATAAATTTATGTGGCACAACTTTAATTCTCGATTTGTAGACCGGCTGGAGATTCTTTAGTGTCCACTTTACTGTGTATATATTCGACGAATCCTCATATAGGTGGTACCACACAGCTTCCACAAGTTAAAATTTAACATTTTCTACAGGTACGGGTACGTGTGTTATCGAGACAAAGCAGATTAAGAAATGCAATTGAATATCAAAAGTATAGAAATAATAGAAACAGGATATAAGAAATTTGCTAGAAAATGCAAACAAAGGTTATAAAGGTTTTATTGAGTAAAGAAATATGACGAGTGAGAGTGTGGTGGTATAAAAAAAACAAGATATAAAAGATATACTTAGAATAGAATATAATGTGATACAATAAAGTAATCAGGACAAAGAAAAACAAATTCAAGCAAAAGCGAAACAAAGCAAGCAAAAAATTCAAAAATAAACAACAAAGACTTAGTCGAAATGAATGAACACAAAAAACATGAAAAGGCAAGGAACTGAAATCAGTAGATCCATAAACATGAAATTCGAAGAATAGAAGTAAAGTCTCCAGAGACTTCTCTTTTTTATTAGAATTGCTAATTCTTCAGTAACCAAAATGATGGAAACCACAAACACAGGTAGCACAACAGAGTAACAATAGATAAAGAAAAAAGGAACCACAAATAGATGAGGGTGAACAATGTCAACAGACTAACGTCAAGAAACTAGACTATAGTTAAAAATAGTCAATCATAGATCCCAAATCAAAAACCGAATCTTGAAACCTAAACCTAAAACCGAGTGATGAAGACAGTGATAGATATTGATCAATGACCTATCCAAAAACCAATTACATGATACATGCAACATGATAAAAACCTCGCAGAAACCAGTCGCAGCCAAAGTTCTAGGAAATGGCGCGCCACATGTTAAAATGCGTATCAGCTTATTGATGAATGAATGTGACGATGTTATGATGGAAAGAAGACAGATAATTGATAAAAGGACAATCTTTAAGAACCAACAGTTAAGTTTTGGTGAAGCTCCACAGATAAACCAAATAAGTTAAAGTGGCAGGAAAGACAGTACTATGGTCGACAGATGATATTTGAAAACCAAAGTTGAACAACTGACAGTGAGTGCATGAAACGATGAAAAAAACTTAAAAACCAGTGGCCTTTTTTTTGTTTTTAAATTTTTTAATTGTGATTTTTCTTGATTAATATAAGACCCAAATTGAAGTGTGTGATGTGTACTGAATTAAAACCAAGTTGATAAGTGAAACAAAAAGCAAAAAAAATTGAACAGAAAAAGGAAAGACAACGGAAAAACGTAAACCCATGAAATGATGAAACCAATAAATTATTAAATAAAACAGAACGATTTTGAGACCCAAAAAAGTTAGCCAACAAGTAGGAAAAAAATTCAAGATAATTCAAACTTATAGACAAGTGAAGTCGTCAAAGTTGAAAGGAGTGTCAATGACCTCGGCAGATAATGGTGCTGCAGACCAGTCTACCAATGACGCAAAAGATAACGAGAGTGATGTGGTGTGATGTGGTGTGATTTGAAATGCAATGATAAGTTAAGTTTAGAAGTAAAACGAGTGAACTTCAAGACCATCCTCTCCAAACATTCATACTGGAAACTATTCAAGAACCTGATCAAAATGTCAATCTTATAAAACAGATATCCCCCGATATGCACAAGTTTTAAAGACAAAATTCAGATGACTGTGATTCGTATTCAAAGAAAGCAAGCAAGAATGATTAGAGAGTAATTGATGGTCGAGCACAGGCAATAAACAAACAAAAGCTGAATGAGAGTAAAGTATGAGGGGTAGCGTCAATGGTAGACAGTGTGGATCATCTCTGCTGGATGATGCACGCTATTATAAGCACAGAGGTCGTCGACAGTTGATGAATAATCTTCAATCTGTTGGTTAACTGGAACTTGTTGAGTAGATTTTGGGAAAAATTCCGAACTGTAATGGTCATCATCTTTGAGAATCATAAAAGAGTCAATGGCACCAGCATGTTTGAACAATTCCAAGGTGTTATCCGATTGGTTTGGACAAGTCGTACAGACAGGATCAACAATGTTAACATCGTGAACGGAAACAGTACCAGTGGAAGCCATCAAATCTTCAGCTTCTTCGGCAAACAAATTAGAGTATTCTTGGTTCATAATGACATCATCTTCCATAATAAACTTGGAAGGAGAAGTAGAAGAAGGTGGAGACATATACGATTGTTGAGCTAACAAAGCCGAAGCAGAGATGGTACTTGAAGACTTGTCGGTCAATTGAGAAATCTTTCTCTTCTTAACGTTAAAAGAGCGCACTACGGTCTCTTCTTCATCAGACATCAAATCATCTCCAAAACTGGGAGATGGGAGTTCACGTTGTTGGAGATTCTTGGTTTGTGGGATGTTGTTTAAAGTGGAAACAGTGGATGAAGATGAGGATGGGACAACGGTGGAAACATTATCAGAGATGGATGATGATTCAGAAAAAGATTGTCTCTTTGAAGATTTTCTTGAACTAGATGAAGATTTGTTATTATTGTTGTTTTGATTGGAAGAGTTAGCGTCAGGAACAGTAGTCATTTCCAAATAATCAGGTCTTTCAACTTTTTCAATTGGTTTAACATTCAAATTATCAATGCTTGAAAAATCAATGTTATTCTTAGACAATAGAGTAATCAATTGATATTGGGAATTCAAAAGGGTAGATTGATTGTTATGTAAACCATTCAAACAAGATTCCAATTCAATGACATATTTTTCCAAATGTTCAACATGTCTTCTCTTCTTTTCTCTTGAAGCATGAGCAGCTCTTCTATTTCTTAAGATTCTTTCAACTCTTCTTTGCTCTTTCTCTTCTTCAGTCTTAGCACGTTTTCTTGGAGGTAAAGAACCAGCAGGCAAGTTGAGTGCTGAAGGTTGATCGTGTTGTTCTAGTTGGGCGTTATCAGAAGACATTTTTGAAGTAAAACGAAAGTAATGTAATGCAGGGTAAGGTAAGGGGGTAACAAGTGGGGGATATCTGATTTTGAGTAGAGTTGACGAACGGGTAGAGTTGATGAACGGGTAGAAGTAGGAAAAAGATGGGTGGCGAAAAGGGAAAAGGGGCAAAAGAGAAGAACAGGGAAGAAGAGGGAAGAGGGAGAGTATTTATAAAAAGAATGAGGTGAGGCAACTGGCCAGCTAACACTAACAACAGTAACATTGCCCACATGCACATGTGTCTGATCCATGGCTTAGCAGTGTCGCACATCGCACTGTCAACTGTTAACGTATATTCTGTATACAGACAGAGAGAGAGAGACTATGGCGTATGGCGTATAGCGTATGGCGTGCGCGTAGCAATTTTAGGAACAAATTAATTTCAAATTTCACTGAAAATAGAAATAAAAATAAAAATAAAAATATGAATCAAAATAAAAATAAAAATAAAGATTGTAGTGGCGCGAATCCGAATCCCTCTCCTAAGTTGCCTCCCTCTCCCTCTCTCTCTCCCTTTCCCTCTCCCTCTCCTAAGCTTGTAAAGAATGGCCATTGCATTGGCCGATATAAACTCATTTCATCTTTTTCATTATCCTCTTTGCATCTGATTTTCAACAAAGCCGGTGAAATCGATCCTATTATCGTTAACCATGTTAATGTTAATGTTAATCCGATTCAATTCGATTCGATTCGGTTCTTCCCTTCAATTCTGCCTACTCGGTGGTAACGGGTGACAGGTACACGATACGATACTGCGATACTGCGAGCAATTCCCCCATGAAATTTTCTGGCACCCTGTAGGTGTGTGTGCAACGTGTAGTGCAGCGTGTAGTTACGCCGTATTTCAAGAATGTGATTGATCCAAAATTGATCTCTCACTCTGTATTCACCATCTGTACTATTCCATTGCATCTCTTATCTGTATCCCTACCTATACGTACAGGTATATTCTGCTATCTGCTCACATACGTGTGTGTTGAATCTGTTGATGTTTACTTCACTTCTTTCACTTTTCAATTAACTGGGCTCAGACTGATCATGAACGTTTCTTCAGTTTTCTGCTAGTAGTCTCTTGTACATTCCGAAGACCAAAATTATTCTGCTGAATTAATATGATAGCAACCATCCTTCGACATCTTTTTAAATTACTTGTATTACCCAATTGGGAAACCTGCTCGATCAATTTCTCACCCAGATTCCAATGTCCATCGAGTACTGAAAAATTCAGACCCTCATCTAAGTTGCACGACTTCAACAATTAAACTATAAGTTGCCCATATTAAATTCCACTCCATCATCATCATCGTCATCATTATATATCCCTTTCCACACACTTATAGAAATAGACTGCCTTACTCCCCCTCTCAGAGTAGTCAAGTGGTTGAAACCCAGAGGGATCTTGATCGCCATTCACATTCACGGGGCCTGAATCCTGATCACAGTGAACGTGGAGCTAGGGGGTCGTAGGTCGTAGGGTCATAGCCTTGTAGATTGTACGGGAGGGGGAACGTTTATAGGCGTGTCAATTACCCGATTCGGATGAATCACTTAGACTAAGCGACTCCAGAGAGCAATTTGCTCATCCCGTCGAAGGCAGAGTGACTGGTAGTATAGGCAGGCAGGCTTCTACCACCGGGTGTACGTCCACACGGGTAGTCCAGGCAATCCAGGCAGTCCGGACACTTAGAGAAAACCACAATTTTCTAGAAGAAACGCGAAGAGTTGTATAAGTACATCACTCTTCACTATAGCGACAATAAGATAAAAGCTGACCCGTTTGGCTTAATGGCTCAAAGGCTCTTATTGCCAAGGCACTGGTTAAATTTCTGTTATATAGGCCAGACCTGTAACCTGTGACCTGTGGACCTGTGAGAGTATATGAGAGTATGAGACAGAATCCTGCTTATCCATCGAACTAATGAGCAGATGGATATTCTTTCAATGAAGGAAAACGTTGTGCATTTATCATCGAATTAACCTCTTGTTTCATATACTTCATGCCTTTTTGAAATCTATAAGCCATCATCCATTCTGTACATGGTTCGTGATTCATGTCGTACGTATAGTTCAGGTACTGCACTGCAAAATTTTAATTTGGGTGGTGGTTTGAGGTTCAGCCATGGCCCATGTGCTGTGTAAAAAATAAATTGGCAGTTTCTTATTTCTAATTCAATTGTATGCAGAATTTAGTTACTGGTTTTAGAACTTTAGTTTTAATGAAAACTACAACGCGTGTTTCGGTTCAAGGTCATAATAATTAACTCCCTTGGCTGACATATCAACTAACCCATTGAAGGCCCATTGAATAATCAAAGCAATGCTTCATTATGGACTTTCAATTCGCTTCAACTTTTAACGATTTCTATACGTTCACGGTTGAACACATGAAATGAGTACTAATCTGTTCCATCTTTCCATCCTTTCGTTTATTTTACAATCTGGTTTTAATCCATATCATGATTGATTCATGAATCAATTCTTATAACCGGATCAGTTGCAAGTCTTCCATCAATTCCGGTGCACTTGAGTCTCTACTCTAGTGCTACATTTGCTGCTTGCTAGCCAGGCTTCTTCAGTATATATACACATTGGCCAATTGTCCGCCCATCAAATCAAATTTTTTACCAAGAATTCTCCGATCCGATATCTTCCTCTGATGTTGTTTTTTAATTGCTACATTACGCTGAATTGGCTATAATTAACAATTATCGTATATCACCTGAGGAAAATTCAACACAAAATAAACTTAATTAAAGCCATGAAACAATTAAAGTAAAGCAGGGTTTGAATTCGGAGTCTTGACTCTTGACGGACTACCGGTTCGATATTGATAAATTTCAATTCTTTATTCTAAATTAAAAGCAATTGAATTACAACAAGATTGCTGTAACTATTCAGCCTATAAGTTCCAATGGAATTTGAAATTGAAGATCTATCAGTATAGGAAACGGTATTGAGCTTAAGCTTAATCAATTCAAGTTACTCAACGGTATCATATACCGCGCATATGTTGTTTTCAACCGGATAGAGCTAGAGCTATACAGCTTCAGTCATAAAAATACATTTCTGTTAAATCCAGCCATATTCAAGAAATTTAGCGGGGTAACATATCACCTACAAGTTGTAACATCACAACGTCGAGGAGTTCTAATTAACTTTAACGTGCTGAAAAAATTAAAGCAAACTTACCCTCAAAAAAGTGCACACCCTCGAAATTGGCTGGATAGAGGTGG
This sequence comes from Ambrosiozyma cicatricosa, assembly GCA_030579935.1. NCBI lineage: Eukaryota > Fungi > Ascomycota > Pichiomycetes > Pichiales > Pichiaceae > Ambrosiozyma > Ambrosiozyma cicatricosa. The sequence continues at coordinate 1,211 of JAKTRY010000486.1, read as the reverse complement.
TCAATGACTCACTTAAACAGCCATTTGATAGAACACTACTTTGACAATCAACAGGTAAAATGTATGGAACCAATTATATCCCGCCAATTTGAAATATTTAATGAAGGCTTTGTTAAATGTTTGAGCTTTGCCTTTGCCTTTGCCTTATACATTGTTTTGGCTTCCGCTTTGACTTTTGAACTCGGTCGTTTGAGACTCCTGATTTTTGTTCTACCGCAGCCGTGGGATTGCGAGATCGATTGAACATAGCGCGTGTGAGCTATCAATTTATTTATCATGCTGCGCCGGACTAAAATCATATATACACATCTGCGTAGACACCCGATCCAATAGATGCTGTTAAACCTGTATATACTATTTAGCCCCTTTTTTTGTAATCTATAATTTCAATATGCCTGTATATTTTCAGTGATCAATTTTTCACGTGGATGGACGCCACACGTCAATATGATGATTTTCAAGTGCTTAACAACAGGTACTATATGTCAGGACCAGTTTTTCATGTGGATCGACAGCTCTAGAATTAAAATTAAATTAGGTTGTTTCAAAAAATTCAAAGAAAATATTTGGTTAATTAGATTTCGACCCAATTGATATCATGATTCTTGAAAAAGTCGTTTATTAATTTCCCAATTAGGAAATTCAATTTATAACGATTTTTTAAACCCGGTTCTTAGGTGAACAAATTTCATAAAACCCTGAAGAGTGAATTTAAACACGTATCAGCATCAGCATGCATGTGACAAATTTGTTTATAAGTCAAACGGTAGTATAAGATATAACAACCTGTCACATTCGCACCAATCCGAGGTATGGTTTTCCGCCGTATATGGATCGCAGCTCAAATGATAAATTTTCATTAAGTTACCCATCATAAATGCCTATATACCCATGCAGGGTTCCCTATTGATCCGGTCAAACGAGAAGAATCAATGATATGTCTGATCTACATTTATATCCATAAACTTAGCGTAAATCAACAGTTTGCATGTATATAGTAATTCAAATTGTAATTGATATACGAAACTAAAATTGTTATGATTCTGAGCTGTGGTTGTGACGACCAGAGCCATGTATTTTGTTGTTTAACATTGATCCATGCTGTTAGCTGTTGTACCGATGTGATGTTGAACTACTTCTACTCTACAATGAATGAAATAAGAAGACGAAGAGCAGAAGACGGCCTTGATACCGATGTCCTTAGTTGTAGG
>JAKTRY010000485.1:0-17401 GCA_030579935.1 Ambrosiozyma cicatricosa | reverse complement strand
CCCCCCCCCCCCCCCCCCCCCCCCCCCCAAAGAACACCAACAATTAATTTTTTGGACATATGACAACCTAGCCTCTATTGGCCCAAGTAACGTGAGTGATACAAACAAGGGTGGCAGTATGGCTAAGGTAGACAGTTACAAGAATGGCAAAGATGTTAGTGAAGAAAGTGATCTTCAAGAATCAGACATAAGACGCAAGAAAGTGCCGAGTCAGTGTAGAATCGGGAACTGATCGACGAGGAACTGTTCGAGGAGAAGATCAATGAGACTATGTTTTTTATTCTACAGTCAAATTGCATTCTTCGAAATGATATTATTACAAATTCTTATCTATTTTATTCATTTTTTGCTACTTATTTCTATCTGTATATGTATATAACTACTTAACATGAATTATACTAGTATGAAAAATGTGTGGTTTTTTGTCTTCACATTGTTCAGAAGAATTGATCGATGATAAGATACATGCAGGCTATACATCCGCGGAACGTATTTTGATAAGAACAGTCCGCGAACATGATTACTACGACGTGAAAAATTCTGTACATCTGTCATCAAAATATCCAAAATTCTAGCCAGGATGTAAGGGTTCGACACTGAATTTGATTCACTCAAAGAACAACTTTTTAAGATTCAAGAAATGGCAAGTCAACCATCTACAGCAGAACAATCATCATCATCATGGAGGGAAGAGACGCCTTCGACATTAACATCAGTCTCACGAACCCAAGCAACTAACAGCAACGACACTTTACAAAACAGCCCTGATGACCAACACCAACAACAGGAACATGAACAACAACAGCAAAAACTCCCAGAATTCAACCTCACCAATGTCCTCTCTGACATCAAACAAGGAATTTGGTCACTATTAAACGACCCACATGTGTCAAACGCCATAATTGTCTTATTACTATTCCTTGAATCCATTCTCTTGAAAATCATCATTGCCCGTGTCCCATACACCGAAATCGACTACTCCACATACATGCAACAGATCTCTCAGATTGAAGCAGGAGAACTTGACTACTCCAAGATCGGAGGAGACACAGGCCCAATAGTTTACCCAGGAGGTTATGTTTTCATTTACTCGTGGATGAAATGGATCACTGACGGGATGGACGACTTGGAGATGGGCCAAGTTGTGTTTCGTTGGTTGTACCTTGTCAATTTGGCGATAGTTGGTCTTTGTTACTTGTTGGCTGGTGGTGATGGGGCAGGACACGGTATGAAACCTGTTTTCTTGTACCTTTTGTGTATCTCGAAGAGATTGCATTCGATTTATGTGTTGAGATTGTTCAATGATTGTTGGTGCACTTTGTTTGCCGTTTCTGCCATTGCCATCTTGTTATTTGCCGTTTTTGTGAAACAACGTGGGTTTGGGTTGGCTAACTATGTTTTGTGTTTCATAGCTTCTGATTTACTCAGTGTTGCCGTGTCTATTAAGATGAATGCGTTGCTATACGTTCCTGGATTTTGCGTGGTGTTGTATTTCCTGAATGATGAGAACCTGTTGTTGTGTGTTTTGAATGCTGCTATCTTTGTGTTTGTTCAAGTTGGCATGAACTGGCAGTTTTTAGAAGCTGGTGATGAGATTAAATCAAATTTCATTAACGGTGCTTTCAACTTTGGAAGACAATTCATGTACAAATGGACTGTGAATTGGAAGTTTTTGAGTGAAAAAGTGTTTTTGGATTCTAGATTCCATAAATTTTTGTTAGTTCTGCACGTTGTCTTGTTGTTGTCAGTTTTACTTTTGAACTGGGTCTCAGTGAAAGCCACTGGAAAACCTATTTCCCAATTGATCAAAGACGGTCTCAAGTTCTGGTCTTGTACAATTAGCCCGAAACATATCATTTTTGATCAAAGATTCGGTGGCAGATATGTGATGTTGGTCATCTGTGGGTCCAACTTGATTGGTATTCTTTGTGCTAGAAGTTTACATTATCAATTCTTGTCGTGGTATTATTACAGTTTACCGTTTTTGCTTTCTACCTGTTCATTCCCACTCATTGTTGATGTTGCATTAGTTGTTGCCCATGAATGGTGTTGGAATGTTTACCCTTCTAATGCCATAAGTTCTGGAGTTTTAGTTTCTATTTTGTCTTTGATCGTTGTCAGATTGACTTTTGTTGACTGGTTTAAAGTTATTGAACCTGAAAGTGACGAAAAGAGTCTTAAAACCAAGAAAAATATCTGATCTCTACGTATTTACAAACTCGTACAATAACGACCCTTTTGCTCTTTTGTTCTGAATTTTCCAAATTTATCTATAAACTTTTGGGTGGAAACCATCGCATTTTACTTTTAATGCTTAAGTTTTTGTTCCCAGTTTACGATTTATTTTATGGGCGTCAATAGTTCTTATATTACATATATATGACCACATGCTTTCAATTTAATTTTAATTTAATGTATCATTCAGTCTTGAATTGAAGGCAACTACACCAGAGATACCGTAGGTATATATATATTATAATCGAACCGTGAAAACCAAGAATCTAAAGTAGCTCAAATTCTAATTGGTATGCATGCTCCATGCTTGCTTCGATCAGCTAGTACATTCAGCCTTAATGAAGAATCTTTTCAACAGCTTCATGTCACCATCACTTTATCTGGCATATCAATGTAGCTTATAAGTTGAAAATCATGATGATCAATGCACACAAATACCATCTACTGCTACAAATGATGATCCCATATGTGACATGCCGTGTCTCGATTCTATGTACGTGAAGAAAACCCAAGGATCAAGAGGCTTCCAACATATGCATGACTTGTTCAACTTCAAATAGGCGACTTAACACCACAACAACCGCTACCAGAACTAGCTTGTCTTTTTTCTTTTCCATGTCCCATCTGATCTGCCATAGCCTGCAGTACAGGTCGCTTGACATATTGAACTCGATACATATGGCTGTGACCAAGATGAGAGGGAAAACTTGAAAGGGGATTTAAATTTGTGTTTCTCTGAACATGATTATGGGGGCTTGTTGGTGCGATTTTGTTAAAAGAAATAGGTTTCTTCACTGTGAGGTTTTAACGATTCACATGATTGACGACTCCCGAGTGACTGATTTTAAACTACATAAATTAGTCGACTTTAATTGAAGATAACCCTGACCCCCTTAATGGACTCTTTTCTTTAACTCCTATCAAATTGATTAGATATTGATTAAATCTACTTTTGCGTCATCTAAATGTATCGCCACAATTCACCCCTGATAGACTGATTCTGGCCGGCCGCCGGCATATAAATGCCTAACCAAATTAACCAGCACTGGCACCCGCACAGGCCTGACCCAGTGCCCACGCGGGCAGAAGTTTACCACGTCTACGAACACAATGAAATACAGCCCCCATGAAGAGGAACAGCTAGATCCCCGTACGGGGGCGACTTTCTCCACCAGCAATTTCAGGCTTCCCAGCCTACCGGGGGCAATATGGCCATATTCTCAGCAATCAGCTGCCTGTGCGCGTGGACAATGGGTATACATGGGGCGCCAGGTTGTACGACGTACGTGTGCGTTACCAGGGAAAATTAAGATTAGCCACGTCCTATAAGCTATATAAGTTGCCGGCAACGATGTCTTAATTGATCGATGCATATACGGGTATGTGCATACGGCTTCCAGCTAATTGAAAAAGTTTTTCAGGGGCCATATTATCATGAAGTAGACGTTGAATTTTCACACTTGTAAGTTAGATTTTTGTATGTTCATTTTCAAACATGTCTTCAGAAAGAAGTACAAGTTGCAGTCTGCAATACTGAACTTGCGTAAACTCCGACTGAGAGACCGGCCGAGTGTGGTTATATCGTCGTCCTGTGGCGAAATTAAAATAAAATATTATATGTGCATGAGAACGTACAGCGAGATTCGAACACCGGTCTGACCGGCCGATGGCCGTTCGTTCTGTATTGGGTCTGCAGCGGGCCCGGCCCATGTAGAACTCCCCTGTGCGTGCCGCTATAGAGTAGCTACCGGGGGTCTAGTGTACAGCTCACAAATCACGATGGGCTGAAAGTTGTCCAGTTTACATTAAACTTAATTTGTCGAAGTTTTTCAGTGCGTTAAAACTTAAAAGAATGCAATTCTTAGTCCCAGGGGCCAGGAGTGCAGGACCCAGCTCTCAAGCAAGTCGCGCAGCTTAATTAATTAACTGCACACGTTGATATAGTAGGGCTTTTTTTTCTCTTAGTATGGCTGTACTATATATTTACTATATATTTTCAAAATTTTCAGGGGAAATCGAGAGCTACGTACGTACTAGCTACATAGGGTTTAATTTTTAAACTGGAAAATTTAATTTAGTTCAGATGGGGAAATTGAAATTTCTTGTTTTTGTAAAGTTCAGCTAGTTCCCTTTGAAAAAGAAACTTGTTTGTAGTATAATTTACTTGTCATATCAACATATCGACTTAACTGTGAAGCTTATCGACATGTACAGTTAGCGAGCCCTTTGATTATCTACATTGTTGTTAACAGAATTGGAGTTGGAAGGGTTGAGGAGCCCGGTATAGGCGGTTCTGAGCGAGAATTTAATGCAGAGCTAATTTGACAAGCTGACGGCTGATTTTCTCTTCATTGGCTGGGCATTCGGCATGCATGCAATTAAAGTGCACCGTGCACTGCACGCGTCTCACAGTCTTACATGTGTGTGTGTGGCATAGGTTAGTACGTACTATTAGACGAATTATAAAGAATTGGTTATATTCTTGGGTGGCTCTTGGAGATTTCTTTAACTTGTGGATCTTCTACTAGTTTTTCAAGGCTTGAGAACTATTCAGAAACTTAAAAATTAGGGGGCCAGCTCTAAAAGTATAGGAGAAGAGCTAAAGAGCTCATCTCGATGCGGCCGGCCGGGGATGGGATGAGTTTTCGTTTCACATCATAAATTCAAGATGAGCTTCAAAGAAACTAAGAGATACTGTGTTTTAATTCATGGACATAAATTGGCCACCATGTCCAAATTGACCAAGATTCGGTTTTATATGTATAGATGAGGTTGCTGGCCTTGTCCGGGGCATCATTTTTGTATAGAATTCTAATATATCTTGTTGTAAGCAAAAAAATGATTCAAGAAGATGTTAGTTATTGACGAATTGCACATGGAAGTTTGAAAGTACGCGTATGCTGGTTATTTGTAAATTGTGATGTATCTTAAGTGTCAGTTTACTGTTTTCCATCAAGGCCACATGTGTTTAACATGTATGGCTGATTGTAGATTGACAATTGTATAACAGGCATTTTAGATGTACGTGTTTTTGGTGTTACTTGTTGATCTACTGACACTTTTTGTTCAACGGTTTTTTTGTTTCAGATCACCTTAACATCAAAGTAAGTATGAGAGCAGCTGATGCATCTTCCAGGAGTCACCTCATCAAACTTTTTCACAATTGCATGAATTGGCTTGAACTTTGAAAAAGAGATCTGGCCATTTTTTCGAAGACTGCAGTGGCTGGTGCTTAAGCATACAATTTATCGGAGGAAACCAAGTAGATACCAGATACTCGCCAGTCATGACTCCTCTCAAGTTCTCTCAAGTTTTCAAGAATCCGAACTTGAACGAGAATTCACGCCGTCCTTGCAGTGATTGACGAACGTGCTGGGCCCTGCCCCAGGACTCAGGAGTCAGGAGCGAGACTCCGCAGACCAGCTAGGAGGCTGGCGTGAGGATTTAGGACCCGCACGGGCTTGGCCTTGGGGCACCACATTTCGCCTGCCACCGTCCACTGTCCACATGTAAAATCATTTCTCGACGCTGTCATCGTCCAATTTCAATTTGAACAAAGTCAAGCTATCATATTATATCATTCCATCAAGTTTCAACTCCTCAGCTCATCAAAGGGGATTCCAGTTTTCAATCTCTTCTTTTACAGGTAAACTGTTATAACTTATAGCTGCTACTGTTAGACAATCCACCCAGGTTCCACAGTAGTGAGTACTACATACTACAACTACAACTACAACTATAGCTACACAGCCTGACTCCAGTCTCCCAGAACCCACTCCCTACTTGCTGTGTCAATTTCAGCTTTCAATTTTTCCACTCGAGTCTCACCGCACTCTCAACGCACGTCAACTTCAACTTTCTTGACTCTTCCAGATCCCACTCTTCAGAACTGTTTCCCTTTCCTTTTCCCTCTTCCCTCTTCAACTTCACGCAACTGGTGTCCCCGTTTCTCTTTCCCTTTTCCCTCTCTACCTGTTATACAAGTTATACAACTTATCCCCCTGTTTTTCCTCTTTGTCAGTCTAACATTGTCCTCTTATCTTCAACGTCAACGTCCCTTTTCTAAACACTGATTTTCCCCTTCCACAAACAACACCATCAACGACCCATTCCCGTCTTTATCTGACTGACTATATCTCTCTTTTCTAAAGTCCACCCAAAATGATGAGTCAACAGATTCCTCCCCGTGGTGCAGGCCAACCACAACAACAAGGACCTCCCACCGCTGGGCCTGGTATGCGTGCTGGTATTCCTATGAACATGAATATGAATCAGATGAATCAAGTGAATCAAATGGGTAACATGAGCCAAATGAATATGAACCAAATGAACCAGATGAATCAAATGAACCAACAAATGGGTAATATGAACCAACAGATGGGTAACATGAATCAAATGGGTAATATGAGCATGAATTCAAACAATCGTTTAACTTCTTCAAGTTTTAATAAACCAACTGTTTCTGATTCGACTGCTGTTAACTCTAGAGAATTGTTAAATGCTTATATCTATGATTTTCTCATCAAGTCTGGTTTTTCAACTACAGCTGGGGCTTTTTTCAATGAGGCTAATATCCCTGTCATCAGCGCTGACAAAAATTTCAAAAACAATAATAACGCTAATAATTCCGAAAATGGCTCAAATAATAAATTGAAGGAATTACCCGCTTCTTATATGACTATGGATGCTCCTAAAGGCTTTCTTTATGAATGGTGGCAAATTTTTTGGGATGTCTTTAATGCTAGAACTCAACGAGGTGGTACGTCGAATGCTAACCAATATTATCAGTTTATTACGTTAAAACAAAGACAAGAACATTTGGCTAACCAACAGTCTGCAGCTATAGCTGCTCTGAATCCTGCTGTCATTAATCCAATGGCTCAAGGTGGAATGATGACTCCCCAGCAACAACAACATTTCCTGCAACAACAACAACAACAACAACAACAACAACAAGCTCAGGCAGCCCAACAACAACAGCAGGCTCAAGCACAATCAGCTCAACAACAAGGTGGACAAGGTCAACCTCATGGTCCCCAACAAGGTCAACAGCAAGGTCAAGCACCACAACAGACACAACAACAAGGCCAGACCCCACAAGCTGGAGGCCAGCAACAACCTCAACAAAGAATCAATCAACAAGGTGGTCCTCAAGGACAAGGAGCTTCAGCTCACCCCCAGGCTCAAGCTCAAGCTCAAATGAATAACCTCCGTCAACAACAGGCCCAGGCCCAAGCAGCTGCTCAAGCTCAGGCACAAGCTCAAGCACAGGCAGCTGCTCAACAACAGGCTCAACAGCAACAACAACAACAACAACAGCAGCAAGCTCAACAAGGACAACCCCCACAACAGCGCCAACACCAACCTTCTCAACAGGCAGGCCCTCAACAACAACAGCAACCTCATCATCCACTTGGTGGTCCTCCTGGTCAGCAAAGTCAAGGGTCGCCTAATAAGAGACAACGTTTGGATAATGCTAATGGTGTTCAAGGTGAAGCTGGTCCAGGTGGTGCACCTGTGGTAAATGTGAATCCTGCAATGGGTATGGCTGGTCAGCAAGCCATGCCAATGGCTCAAGGTATGGTTATGCCAGGAGATCAATTCGGGATGGTTCCTCAACAGTACATGTTTCCCAATGGTTCTCAAAGTCAAGGTGGTCCTCATCCAGGTCAAACTCCACAAGGTCAACATCCAGCTCAGGCACAAGGACAGCAGAAGTTTAATCCTTATATGGTTCCTGGTTTCCAACAGATGCCTCAACAGATGATGATGCAACAACAGATGACCCAGAATCCTAATCAACCTGTTATGATGTCTCCCCAAGTTGGACAACGTACGCCTAGTCAACAACTGCAGCATCAGCAGCAATTACAACAACAGCAACAACAACATGCAGCTGGATTCGCAAATTCTAATGTTATGAGAGAGGGCGATAATGCTATGAAGGATTACGAAAAACAATTGAGAATGATGGAAAACCAAAGCAGAAGAAGATTAGATATCGAAAGCAAGGATGCTCCAAATGGTATGGGCGCTGGTGGCAGCAGACCAAACTCACAACAACAGTACCCAATGTTACAACAAGTTCAAAAATCAGGCTCTTCGTTGATGCAAAGAGGGTCCCCAGGAGACAAACTTTCACCGGCAAACAAATCATCGCCTGTGAATAAAGCATCTCCTGCAGCTACAGCCAATGGTAAGCCTAAGAAGACAAGAAAACCAAGAAAGAATTCAACTGCGTCTGTTCCTGCTACACCTATGACTCCAGCCAATCTACCGCCTACTCCTTCGAATAATAATATGCCTACCCCACAGTCAATCCAATCACAGCAACAGCAAGCCCAACAACAACAACAAGCACAGAATCAACAACAACAGGCAATGCCTGCTCCTCAAGTGCAAGGAGCGGCACAAAGACGTGGAATTAAACGTAAGATCACAAACACAAACACAGCAACCATCAAAGAAGAAGAGCCATTCACGCTTTCAACTACCACCACTGATCCAACAGATGCCAATGCCAATGGTGCTGGTGCTCCAAATGGAACCCAAACACCATCTGCAAATGGTGCCGCCTCCCTCTCCTCTTCCAACACCAACACAAATGCCAATGGCAACACCAGTGGTAAAACCCCAACACCAAACCCAACTGGAGCAACCAACGGCACATCTACTTTATCCAACACTAACGCCAATACCAATTCTAACACTAATGACCAAGACCCAACATCCGCCGTCGTGGCTGCAGCAACATCGTTATCTGCTGTCAGTGATCCACATGGTTCTTTGTTGAGTGATTTCAACACTGGTTCAAATGATATCTTTGATTTCGAAGGGTTGTTGAGTACTGGAGATCAAGAGAATAGTGGGAACTTGGGTTTCACTGATGTGTTTAATTGGGGTGAGAGTGTTCAGACTGATCAGTAGATGTTTGATTTATAGGTGAGGTTTGATTGTTTAATGTGGTTCTCCTTTTTCCTGTTCTGTTTGGTATGATTCTTTTTTTTGACTGATTAATGCTATTGGAATTATGATTTCTTGTTTCTGGTTTGTCATTTTTAAGTTTCAGTTTTCGTCTACTTTTTTTTCATTTCTTTCCGTTCATATATTTGGGTTTTCAATTTTTTTTTGTTCTGATTGGTAGATTGAACTTGTTGGATATTGCTTTCTCTTTTTTTATGCTCTGTTTTTATTTCATCTAATTTCACCTTTTTCCTCAATTTGACCTGTGTTGTCTAGCATTTTTTTTCTCTTCCTTTCATCCATCCATTTTGATCATCATGTCAGCGATGCATGTCTAATTTCCTCTTCACAGAAACAACGAAAAAGCTACCACATTAGAACCACCCAAACTTGTTTTATCATTCTGTTATTGTCATTGCTATACTTGAATTCATCGCTACTCCCACACTGCTTCTGCTTTCTTGACCTCTACTTTCACCTTCCAATACTTTCTGTTTACTACTTACTTACTTGTCTTATCTTATCATATACCAAAATGCCCTTGCAACCCGGATGCTCTTTTCTTCATTAGTCCCCCTTGCCTACCTTACATTTCCCATCTTTTTTAATTCTGCTTTTCTTTTTTCTTTCCCCTTGTTTTGTTTTAATTGTCCACATTTTGTTTTTTTTTGGTTTAATTTTTGTCCTAGTTTTAACACCTTTTAATTGATTGTTGTTACGTTCTGCTTTGATATTTCTCTAACTGTCGATCTTTGAATTCGTATTTCTTATTCTCATATTTACAAACACTTACACATACTTATAATTTTTGAACATCTCATTCCATTGTTTTCATATCATCGTTTTTTCTTAGTTTAAATTTGATCATTCAAGTTATCACCTTTTTTTTGTTTGATTGTTTTGTCTTTCTTGATTTGTTTTCTATATATTTGTTAAGTCTTGCAAGTCTTCGTTCCCGTCTTTTGTTTCTTTTTTGCCATATATATGGCGTTTCACTATACTTGTTTTAATAAATCATCGTTACAAATTTAAATCTGATCATTTATGTACCATTACATAGCCTACATTGATTGGTCGTGTACCGACTGGGAGATGGTTCATGTACGCTTTGATGGAAATAAAATGGTTTTATATTACAAAAATGACTATATAAGAAATGTAAAAGTGGGAAAAAAGTAAAAGAAAGAAAGGTTAAAACTATACAAAATCAGCAAACAAAATCGAATTAGAACACAACCTGGGAAAAGAAGAGAAAGAGTCAAAATAAGAAGAATTATGTAAGGAAAAAAAGTCTCCTCTTGATAACTATGATCGGTCTCAGTATCAAGCGTCAAAAGACAATTTTCAACTTAGAAGAAGGAGGATGCAACAAATTTCCATTCAACTAAATCAGCAGCCAAACACAAAATAGATAAGATGCAGCAACAAGATGATTATGGCAGAACTTTGCACCGTATGCTGTCCCACCACCCCTTACTTTCTCTTAGCTCTTTGTTTAACCTCTTCATCTCTACAAAGATGCAATCTCACCATATTAGGATAATCTGGCTTATTATACTCATGACCCTTGCTCCAGTCATAACTCATAGCGTAGGCGAACAAAGTACCGTTTCTATTGAAACCAACGACAGGAATAGTGGCACCCAAAGTAGGGAAACCTTTCAATCTATGTTTAGCGTCTTTATCCCAGAAACTGAAAGTACCGTCTGAACCAGCAGTGACAAACGTGCCGTGCACAGGATGGAAGGCAATTGAGTTCAATGCATAGATATGGGTCTCTTTGGTGGCTGTCTGTTGGTCTCGTTGACATTTGAATGAAAACCCGCTTTGTTTCTGTTGCATTTCATCAACGTATTGAATGGCACAACGGCCTTCAATTGATCCCACTGCGAAACCGTCTCCTTTAGGATAACAGCAAATCGATCTCGTTTGAAGTTTCAATGGAGACATGGTTTGCTTGAAAATCTTGTCTGGGGAATTCAAGTTGATGATGCTGATGTGACGTTCAGCTGTTGCCACAACGAGTAATTTCTGAGACGAGTCCATGGCATACACTCTTTCAGGTAAGTTGATCGTACATATAGGGTTTTGTTGTCTGGTATCCCAGTATTTCAGTGTCTTGTCCCATGATCCACTAACGACACATTGTGTGTTGGTTGGACCACATTCAACGTACCTCACAGCCTTCACTGCATCATTATGGATACCAATAGTTTGAGCTTGTTGTGTACTCAAATCAAACAACTTGACTTGCTTATCTGCACCACCACTTATAACTTTGGTTCCATCCAATGACCATCTTGTGGACAACACTGGACCTTCATGTTCATAAAGTGCTCTTCCATCAATTTGACCTGTGTTTGTGTTGATTTCATAGATTCGAACTTTTTTATCCCAGGATGAGATCGAAAGATATTCGGCTTGTGGTGAAAACGCTAAATCTGAAATAGAATCATCGGGTCCATTGGGCACATTAATATCGTTCTGTAAATCTTGTAATGTTCCAGTGGATGATTGTGTTGTTGATGTCTGTGAAGTAAGTGAACTTGTACCAAATGCACCTAGTCTATTTCCAAATGACATTTTTTGAGTTCTGTTGTTGTTTTGGAAATTTTCTTGAGCACTGTTGTACTTGGTTTGTCAAATGGTGCTATGATCAATCCGATAGAGAAAAACAAATTAACACCTACCACTTCTTTGAGCTGAAGGTAAATAGGTTACTGGATTTGAATGTTGATTGTTTGCCCTCTTTGAATTCACGATGCCTCTTATTTGGTGTGTTTGGATGGAAATTCTTAACTTTTTGTTTTAAGAAAACTGCAGTGCGGGTGCGGGTAACTGTGTGCTCACTACTTACGTAAGCTTAGTGTGGAAGAGAGCCATTTCTGGTGGAGTTACAATACGTCGTACTGAAGGCCTGTAAATCTTTATTACAGGCATTTCGATCTGACTATATGATCTATCACTTGTTTATCAAATAATCAGTAAATGAAAATTTTGAAGCATTCATTTTGTTGATCCTGTATGGAATTTGATTGCATGGTTTTCAACTTGTGCACTTATAAACTGTGTGGCGCACGACGTGGACAGTGGGCTCAACGTAACAACAATTACTAAACTGATATAGTTCATTGAAACTCTTTATAATAAAAGATAGACTTATACACAAAAATACTGAAAAATATTAAATAAACGATCTACGCATATATATGCAAAAAGGGGGCATCAGGCTCTTTACAATTTCAACAATCTCAAAGTCAAAATAGTGTCGTTGATGTTAGCTTCTTCTTCACCAATAACACCATTGGTTGATTCAGAGTACACTTCCAAAGGTCTTCTAGTTGACTTCTCTAGAATGTCAGAATGTTGCTTAATAACATCAGCTAAGCCAATAGTGTCTTTTTGAATCTTGTATTGAACTTGGACATCATCTGTTTGTTGCAAGTTACACTTCTTTCTCAATCTTTGGATTCTGTTGATCAACTCTCTAGCAATACCCTCAGTTTGTAACTCTGGGTATAAATTGATATCCAAGATGATCAAGACATCACCTTCAGATCTAGCTTCTTGACCAGCATTAACCTTGGAATCGGGCAAACCTCTCAAAACAGCCAAATCACCCTTGATCAAATCAATACCGTCAACAGTAATCTTACCATTCTGCAAATATCCCTTAACTTCAGTAGAAGTCAACTTTGGTAGAGCAACCTTAACCTTCTTGGCATCCTTCTTCAACTTCTTACCCAACACTGGCCAGTCAGCAACAGCTCTGTATTCAACACCATACTTGTCTTCATCAGAAGTAATGATGATATCTCTGACGTTCAATTCTTCAACAATGTAACCCTTCAAGGATTCAACATCCTTCAGGTAGTCCTTGTCAGAGTGCAAAACAACTAATTGCTTCAATGGAGTCTTCAAAGAAATAGTCTTCTTTTCTCTGATGTTTCTACCCAATTCAATGATCTTTTGCATTCTTGAAACAGCCAATTCAATCTTTTCGTCAAACAATGACTCGTTGACCTTAGGGAATGACAAGAAATGCACGGATCTGTGGTCCTTACCATATTGGTTCAACGTCTCTGTGGTGAATAATGGCTTCATTCTCTTGTAAATACCATCAGCCAAGAATGGGGTGAATGGAGCCATAGCTCTCACCAAAGTGAATAAGGCTTCAGTTAAAGTGTTCAAAGCAACCAAACAGTCCTTAGTACCGTTTTCACCCTTCAATCTCTTTCTGTTGAATCTGATGTACCAGTTGGTCAATTGATCGATGAGGTTCAAAAGTCGTGGAACAACAGTGTACAATCTGTATTCTTCCATTTCAATATCAATGAACTTAATCAATGATTGAAGAGAAGCCAATAACCATTTGTCCATAACATTTTCAGTGGTGAATTTTGGATCAAACGTGAAATCAATACCTTCCAATTTCTTTAACAAAGCAACTTGACCTTCCAAGAACTTGTAAGAGTTCCACCATGGCAATAGCACCTTGGAAACAACTTCCTTAACACCTTCTTCCTTGAATTTCAAAGTCTCTGCTCTCAAAACTGGAGAGTTGATCAAATACAATCTCAAAGCATCAGCACCATATTTGTTCAAAACAATGTTTGGATCTGGGTAATTCTTTAATCTCTTAGACATCTTCTTACCATCAGCGGCCAAAACAATACCGGAAACAATGACATTTTGGTATGGGGCAGTATTGAATAAATGAGTACCCAAAACAGTCAAAGTGTAAAACCAACCTCTGGTTTGATCCAGACCTTCAGAAATGAAGTTAGCTGGGAAACCACCGGAAAACTTGTCTTTGTTCTCAAATGGATAATGCTTAGAAGCATAAGGCATGGAACCTGATTCGAACCAACAATCAAAGACATCTTCAACTCTCTTCAAGTTACCCTTACCCTTCTTGGATGGGATAGTCAAGTGGTCGATCTTATCTCTGTGGATATCAGTGATGGTTTGGTCACCTGTCAAATCTCTCAACTCTTGGATGGAACCAACACAGACAACTTCTTCAAAGTCATCAGACACCCATAATGGAATTGGGGTACCCCAATATCTCTTTCTGGAGACATTCCAGTCTCTGGCATTGGCAATCCAGTTTGAGAATCTCTTTTCCTTGATATTACTTGGAACCCACTTGGTCTTTTCAACGTTTTCTAACATCTCCGGAACAATATCAGTAACCTTAACGAACCAAGATGGAACAGTTCTGTAAATCAATGGGGTATCGGATCTCCAACAGAATGGATAACTATGTCTAATTTGAGATAGTTGTAAAAGGTTACCAGTGGCAGTCAAGTGCTTGATGATGGCTTTATCAGCGTCCTTAACGTACATACCCTTGAAATCAGTAACTTCTTCAGTGAACTTACCATCATCATCAACAGGGTTTGGTGGAGAACTGCTCTTAGTAATAACACCGGCGGCTAAAACAGCATCATAATCGGCTTCACCAAAAGATGGAGCTTGATGGACAATACCAGTACCAGAGTCAGCGGTAACGTAGTCAGCACTAATAACCTTAAAAGCAGTATCTTTGAACTCTTCATAGAAGTAATCAAACAATGGCTTATACTTCATACCAACAAGTTCAGAACCCTTGACCTTACCAACAATCTTGTATTTGTGGTCCTTTGGCTTCTTATATAGGGTCTTGATCAATGATTCCAACATAATGTAAGTGACTTGTTTCTCTTCATCGAAAATTTTAGCATATTCATAGTCGGCATTAACACACAATGTCATGTTAGATGGCAATGTCCAGGGAGTGGTGGTCCAAGCAACGAAGAAGGTTTTTGGATCATCCAATGATTGGAAACCAATGGTGACAGCTGGGTCATTAACATCTTTATAATTGGACTGGGCCTCAAAATTGGACAAAGCAGTGGTGACACCAGTGGAGTATGGCATAACTCTTAAACCTCTGTAAACAGCACCCTTCTTGAAAAGTTCCTTGAAAGCCCACCAACAGGACTCCATAAAGGTTGGATATAAGGTCTTGTAATCATCATCAAAGTCAATCCATCTACCCAATCTTCCAATGGTCTTTCTCCATTCGTCAGCATAAGTCATGACAATAGCTCTACACTCAGCGTTATACTTGTCAATACCTAGGTCCAAAACGTCTTGCTTACCTTTGATGTTCAATTTCTTGTCAATCTCGTGTTCAACAGGTAAACCATGGGTATCCCAACCAAATCTTCTTTCAACGAAATGACCTTTCATGGTGGCATATCTTGGAACAATATCCTTAATGGTGGAAGCCAAAATGTGACCATAATGAGGAGTACCAGTGGCAAATGGAGGACCATCATAGAATGCAAATTGAGGTTTATCTTTGGTCAATTCTAAAGTGGTGTGGAAAGCATCGATTTCATTCCAGTGTTCAAGCACTTTCTCTTCTTCTCTTGGAAAGGAGAAAGACTCAACCTTTTGTTCAGACATGTTTTGTTATTGATGTTGAATGGAACAATGTACAGGTTACAGGATACATAGATGTTGTTGGTGCCATGCTCTCAATATTTCAACATCTCAATCTCTATGAGTCAACGTCAACACGCCATGAAAAAAAATTCACTGCGCACTGAGGCAATTGACACGTCTCATCGTGATGGCAGTCTCACCATCGATCTCCCCCGATTTTTCAGTGTACTCCGAAATTCTATACACAAATTTTTATTTCCACTCTTCATCATATATTTAATTGCCAACAATCATTTGGATTAGTATTTACAGCTTCTTGCCTGTATTCAAAATACTAAAAATTTGTATATATAGGTCAGAACTTCGATCTTCACAATCAATCACATGCATGGATATTAAGGGTCACCCATACGTTCGGCCAATCCAAGCACAATTATAATCGTGAATTAATTTGATGAATCATAGACCTGTTTCATTTCCTAATATTCACCAGAAACAGACCATTCATATAAATTATTTATCATACATCTACCTTAAGTATTACTTATACAGACGATCAATCAATCAATCAATCAATAAATAAATTCTTTTTTATTAAGTAGTTATACACAACAAGATATAAAACTAAACTGGTGGTTCAAATCATCAAAGATCAAGCACCATTAATTATTGAATGGAGCTGTCTATCTCTCTTTTAAACTCAATCATCGCTTGTAACAGATAAGCAACTGGCATTGGTCAAAAACAAAATCGAGGCCTTTCATCCTCCAACCGTGATAGTAAAAATCTTTTCACTGTATTCAAAGTAAACTTTAAGTTAGTTAATCAGCAGCAAAAATCTATCAGTACCAGTCTATTTCCCTTAATATGGGAATTCTTCTCCATAATGATTATGAATTGTTTGAAATCACTGTAGTTGTGAGATAGTATAGTGTTGTTGAAATGATGCAATAGTTGTAGTTATAGAAATGTTTGGTAGTTAAACTTATAATTAGCAGCAGCGTTTTTGTCCAAATAGTGAGTCATTTGTATGGGAGAAGACTTCTTATGTAAATTGTCCTTTGATATACGTCCAATACCACCTAATAAATGTAAAACCAACCAAACTGAAATGCCACCAGTAAGACAAGTGTGATGGTGTAGTTAAGCAATGATTTGAGTTAACCTGTGAGAGTACCATACTGTTTTGAAACCAGTTGACATAATTCCTTCATCGAACCACCATCATAAATAAGCACCATTAATAACATAACTGAAAAAGAATGAATAAAACACAAATTCAAACCAGATAAAAATGAATAAGTAACGAGAAAAATAAATGTAAGAAAAACAAGGACCGTAAAGGTGTAAAAACACAAAAAATCAAAGCATAAATTCAGATAACAAAAACAGAAATTCAAAAATCAAAACACATAAAAACCTGGATAAGCACAAACAGAAAACAAAAGACAAAAGACAAAAAGTAATAAGCAAACAAAAAAAAGACAAAAAGTAAAGAACAAACAAAAGCATAAAGACAAAAAGGATGGGATAACAAAGAATAATATTAGTAACAAAAATAATAAAAGAGTAAGATCAAAGTTATTTTTTTTTCAAAAAACAAATTACTCAACTTCTAGACCTTAAACAAAAATTCACACCAAAGTCCAGAAGGAGTTCTATAATACATTACCCTAACCCGAGGAATCCATTTCCAGATTGTGTATATTACCATCAAATCTTCAAAAGTCAAAATCAAATTGTTGTTGCAATGTTGTCTCAATAACCA
>JAKTRY010000484.1:0-17446 GCA_030579935.1 Ambrosiozyma cicatricosa | reverse complement strand
GATACTGTCGGTGATGCGCACACTGATTAGCTGATGGGACCTTTCCCAGTTGTCTTAGGTGTATGACATCCAAGTATGGATTGATCTCGTTATGAATTACTGTTGAGAGTTAAACCTAACTTCCCGAGTTCATGGTGCCGTAGATGTTTAATATAGATACGTTGGATTATGGTGATCTCACATGCTTAGGTAGTCTGTGAACCTGGTGAGTCTAATCGTGTATTATATAAGTACGTCTTTCTTTCTCATTGTATAGCTCTGGACCTGATCAGAGAGATCAGCCTCTAGGGGAAGAGTAGAAGTATTTCAACATTACAACATTACAACAACTAACAGCATGGATCAGTGTTAAACAACAAAACACATGGTTCTGGGGCATAACAAGACTGAAAACAATTATCAAATATGACCATATCTTGGTTCTGGAAGAAGCTGAGGTTGAAGAGTTCGATACTATTTTGAACTTGTTACTTCACAATGAAAATGGTATTTTCAGATCAATGTGTGATATGTCAAGTATTACCGCTGATGACTTTCTTTGAAAATATCCCACATTAATTTATATATCTAATTGTTATGTATTGTTTGTTATATCTTGTGTTTTGAATTAAATTATTTTCCCGAAGTTCTTAAATATTCTTTTCAGAAAGACATCCATACACTAAACTTTCGATATATATGAGGTAGATCAATTCTTTGATGCCTGTAATTTTTTAAGCGATATGTCCAAAAAAATCACCGAACCGTTAAGCTAATCCTTTGGACCTGAAGATAGAAGCTTTATCACAGATCTCAGGTTAAAATGGGGTCAATTCAGTGATCTAATAATGATACCATGCAAGCACACAACAGGCAATGGCTGGGCTGCACCAAGTTTCAAATCCAACATTTAAGAAAGATTCTAACTAAAGCTGAACTTGATATTAAAATCAGTATATTCGGAATGAATCACAAATTCCAAAATCAATACCGGAACACGCACCTTAAATTTTCAGGCGAACTTGGCATTCATGGGGAGTATTTGTTAGTTAACAGCATCACCTGTTTAACTGAAGTTTTCGTGAAATTTCTGTTGTTGTGATATTAAGCGCATCGATTTATATGGTTTGATATTGGCGGGTCATTGAGCACTTAAAATTGTTGAACGGAGCCCGTTTCTTAATGAAGAATTGCAAGCTCAATCCACCCGTGCACCAGTTATTTTGAACCTTCAGTGAGTGATTTTGAGTAAATCCATTTTATCAATAGTTCATTCTTCAACTATATCCCAAATTTCAAATATATCAAAGTCTCTGAGCATTACATTTTACTCTGTGACGGTAACTTCATCTGCTTACTTTTGGCATAACTTTATTTTACGGTTTACCTCTTTAAATTTTATAAGTGCTTTACTCTAGTAACTACGTAACTCACTGCGGTTGATGGTCCTTTGCTTCATTCCGGAATCAACCTGTACGATTCAAAAGGACTTGCCTTTGAAACGTAATTCCTGGAGATCGATAGAATCCAGATTCAGCCATATCACCTTGAGTATCTAGACGTACACTTAGAAACATACTCCTGTATGGGGGAGATCTTGATATGTAATTTGCCACACAGATTGAAGTTTGACACATGTAGTCATTGGCCAAGTAGAATTATTTGGAATTGCTTACACTTCAAAAACAGCTGGAAAACTTTCATCATTTATATACCCGATCTGGCAAACCTCCTGAACCGCTTCAACATTTTCTTCTTTTTAACTTGCATTAAATTTTAAAAGCCATGCTAAAAGTCCAAACGTCACAATATCTTTTATTCACTTGCATCTTTATTTGTCAAAGATGCTCTCTTCGGGAGTTCGACAATTGTGTCATCAGCTTTGCACTAGAATGTCTCTATTTCACAGAACTCCATTTTAGGTTAGTTCGAAGTTTCTGCACTCTAATCTTATCACAAATTTTCTTGTTCTTGCAAAAAAATTCCCTTGCAATTCATGGCTGATCAATCAGATTTACATTCCCAAGTTCCAAGTTCCAACCCACTGGCGATTCCCACAGAACAACATTTCACATCATTCAACTTATTGACAACATGCCGTCACCTGATTGTACAATTTGTTGGCCGTTGGTTTTAATAAGAAATCTTTTGAATAAAAACCCAAGCAATTCCACCTCGATCAGCCTTCGATAAATTTATGTGAGAATCGAATTTACCGACACAACAGCATAATCTGATTATTCACCTTCTCCACTACAACTGTTTCATCTGTTCTATTGAAAGTTCTTTGATTGTAAATTTTTCAAGTCATGGGAACTCATTTTTTTGCTGTGTCGTTGGTGGATGTTTTAGCATCACTCCCACTTCACATTTACGTTCTTTGGGCATTATCAACACCAACATTACTCACATTCATACCACCAAAGCCATACAGAAAGTATATATCTGTTCCAATATTATACACGGTTCTTTATTTTGCAACAACTTATCCAATTGATTCAGAAAAGCACACATATGGTAACTTATTCAATGGTGTCTTTATCCTTTTATATTGGTACACATTGGACGTGTTTGTTGTTACCGAATATCCTGAATTAAGAAATTATCATGTTGCAATAGGTGAAACTCAAGAATTTGTCACTTCTCACTACACAAAACCAAGTTTTGCAAAATGGCGTTGGTGTGCCCAAAGAACTTTTTTCAACATTCGTGGTATTGGTTGGAATTGGGAAATTAAAGGATTACCACCACCTGTTTATAAGACAAGATTGGCCTGGATACTGGATGCAATCTTTGTTCAATGTGGATTAAAGAGCGTGATATTTGATATCTTTTTCAACATTTGGGCTGCAACAAAGTTCACTAAGATGGGTGGTTGGAATGATCCTGAGTTGGTTGCTTCAGGTAAAGAACCTGAATTATGTTTATACTCTGGACCTCTTTTGAAACAGGGGGTGTTGGCTTTTGCTGCTGCTTATGTCATTTACTTCACCTTACATATCATGCATGTTGCCAGTTGTTTTCCATGGGTGCTCTTTGGTTTATGCCCCGTTGAGGAATGTTCCCCTGCTTTTGGTTCCTTTAATGGTATTTTCACAGTCAAATCACTGTGGGGAAATTTTTGGCACAAGTTGATGTACCAAATGACTGTTCCAATTGTCAAGTTTGTTTGTTTTGGTGGGTACTATGCACCAAGAAATTGTGACGACATATCCAACTCTGAGACCGATAATGAAAGTGAAGTGGATAAAAATGGAACTGAAGCCAACGTCGAAACTAAACAGTTTCCATCCAAACATCCTGTTGAAACCGCAGCGAATGGAACACTTGAAACTACACCCCCAACAGCAACTATGAAATCGACTTCAAGCAACCCTGTGAAAATTAAAAGAAAGTCAAAAGTTCGGAAAGAAGTTTATTATTTACTGGTGTTCATAATGATAGGTATCATTCATGCTAGTGGAACAGCACACTTGAACTGGACAGCTGGGCATCCTTATAATACAAACATCCCTTGGTTTGTTCCACCAAAAATTAATTTACATCTTACTTTTCTGACCCATAGTGGAAAGTTACGGGACTTGATCAACTACACGATTTGGCCTGG
This sequence comes from Ambrosiozyma cicatricosa, assembly GCA_030579935.1. Taxonomy (NCBI): domain Eukaryota; kingdom Fungi; phylum Ascomycota; class Pichiomycetes; order Pichiales; family Pichiaceae; genus Ambrosiozyma; species Ambrosiozyma cicatricosa. The sequence continues at coordinate 13,860 of JAKTRY010000484.1, read as the reverse complement.
CCGTTGGTTTTACTCATTTGCCTTTTTCCCTTATCAGTTGATACTTATCATAATTGAAAATTTTGTTATTTATCATTGGCAAAAGCTCTTCAAAGAGAGAGGCAAGTTAGAGTATGTTGAGTTGGGTTATTATACAAGAATGACCATTGGATTGGCTTGGATTGGTTTAAGTGAGTTTCCAATGGTTTTGTGGTATATTGAAGATATGGTTAAAGGTGGGTTAAGATTCACACAATTAGCTGCTTCAACTCCTTTAACCGTGTGGTGTTTTAAAAATGATTGCTCTTTCTAGATAATGATACCAGGCTTAACTGGTATACGGTATGCGGTTCTGAAATTGTAGAATTCATCGTGCAATATTTAATGTGTGTATCTGAGACCAAAACGTTAATAAATTAGAACTGAATAATATACATGCAAAAGGCATCAATAAAACTGAGGAGTGTAGAGGAGTGAACGTATAAACAAGTAGTATGAAGGGGGTAAATAGAAACTTCCCAGGATAAAGATGAAAAAAATAATAAAAAACGTATTTTGAATGTATGAAACAAAAAGAAAGCATGCATAAGATCCAAATGGATAAACAAAACTCGAAAACAAATAGAGTCAAAAAGCAAAATAACCCACCATTTTTTGAAAAAGCACATGATCCAAGAGACCAGGAAAAAAAACGTTAAATAAAAAGTAACAAAAGGAAAAAAAAACATAAAATCATGAAAAATATAGGGAATCACAAAATTTACATTCAATGCTGTAGAGCAATGAATCAATCAAATGAAATCGATCAGCAGAAAAGAAAACAGGAAATAAAAAATTAACCAGAGTTTCTTCCAAAGGTATCACTCAAATGACAAAGGTACCCAGCCCAACCAGAATCAAGTTCCCTAAAATTAAATTGTTGAAAAAAATCTCAAAGCCAGATCTCTTTGTGTAAACATCAATCAAACGATCTTGTAACTCATCTTTGTAGAGTAACAAGTAAGATAATGTTTCGGCAACAACAGAATCGACAAACTTGTTGGTGTTGATAAAAGAAGCATACAATCTTGGGTTTGATTTGATTGCCTCAGCAGTAGGAGAGTCAATATTGATCATAGTGATCAATGATGGTAAATCCAATGATTCAAAATTTTTCAAGTTGTGAACTAAACGAAATTTAATAGGTGGGACTGAATCATTGGCCAATGACTCAAGTAAGCGAGCATCGACACCTTCTGTCGTATTGTTGATGGCGTTAGAATCCGTTGAATGGAGAGCTGTAGTTGATGGAGTTATCGATGAAGAAGAAGAGGAAGTTGTTGAAGCTGAAATGGCGGCAATTTGATCATCATCTAGTTCCTCTTGTGAGTAACGATGCATGGCCTTTGAAGTAATTGAAGATAAACCATACTTCTTGTCATTGATGAATGTGACTAATGAGCGTAAATCTTTTGCTGAAATATAAGGGGCACGAGTGATTGAAGAATGTGGAATGTTTCTAGGATTAGTTGCCTTCAAATCAGAGAAACTCAATTTAACGTCCATCACAACATACTTGTTTTCCTCAGCTGAGGAACAAGGCGAAGCTTTTGGTTGATTTTCTATTGGTGTTGAATTGTTGTTTGTTGCAAATTTGTATTGATTGATGACATTATCTCCCAGGTATCTCAATTGTTGTAGGATTGATTGCTGGTCTATGAACTGTTGCAAGGTTGTATCTCTTGCTTCAATGTTAGGCAACATAATATCGACAATCAATTCAACTTTACCAGACTGGATCCAGTTCAACTTGGAATTGTCATTGCACATGAAGGACATATCAATTGGATCTATTCTTAATCTAGTAATCTTCTTCCATGGGTTCTCATCCTTTTCGCCCTCCATCTCACGGAAATGTGCATATTGATTCTGTCTCTTATGAAGAGTGAATAGCGAACCATTGAATGAACCAGATAATGTGTTTGCATTCAAAAAATCATAAACAACCCAGTTTCTTCTCACCGTATCCATGTCACAAGAGAAGACTTTCAATTCAATAGGTTCTTTGAAATTATCACTCTTGAAATCAACTTTCAAATCACTGATCTTCAGTTTTTCAAATTCATAATCTTCAGATAAGGAGTCATCAACAAAAAATTCATTATTCTTTTTGAAATCAACGTCACCAACTAAACCAATAATCTCCACATCTTTAATCAAACCACGGCCTTCAGACCACTTACCCAAACTCAAAGTCATGTTAATCGTATCAATAGTCAATTTATACTCGGTGGCATCAATTGTCTTATCTGTGATATCATGATCACTCTTGTTATTCTTTGGTTTTGATTTCAAGACCACATTATCAAAACTGATTTTGCCATCCTTGAAAGACATCTTGAAATCATCACCATCTATGTCCAAGTTGAATTTATTATCATAAGTGATCAACTTCTTCAAAATACTCTTGTTAATTGAGCCATCTATGAACAACTCGCTTAAATAAATAATTAAGCCAGCAAATGTTGTAGTTCCGATGAAAATCCATAAGAAATTACCCATCACCACCCATGAGGCAACAGCTGAAATTTCATCAGCATTGAAAGGACGGTTTTGTCTGAGTAGAATCCATTTCATGTTCAACCAAGCTGAATGAAGCGGACCTTTGCTTGAATCTAAGAAATTCTCTCTGGTTATAGGTTGATTGACTTTTGCATATGGTTTTGATTTTGAAGTTATTGGTGTTGGTGTTGCCCTATTGATCTCCGGGGTTTGACTGTTTTCTCGAAGCGAGGACTTGAATCTTGATAATAACAAAGGTGAAGCCAGTTGTCCAAGTTGTGATTCGTAATTAGATGATTCGACTGATGGTGATTTGAAGAATAATTTAGGAGAAAATAGAGGTGTGTTTGGTGATTTTGTATGTACAAGTCTGTTCTGAGGAGATAATAATGGTCGTGTGAGTCTTGTGAGTAGAGACAGAGAGGAAACCGTGAAGAAACCACGGGCAGTCTCCATTCTGGCTCGTGCTGCTATGTTCCGTATGAAATGTGAACTGGAACTCATCCTGTTGGTGGTTGTGTTGGGAATGATGATGGGGATGTATCTGTGTCTCTGACTCTGTTGAAGAAGAAGTTTAACTTTAAGAAGGGCAAACAGGATATATGTAACTTGCCAGTGGGGCCCTTTTTCCTTTTCCTTTTGGATTTCCGTGAAAAGATTTACAAATTTAACACAGCAAATCAGCGTTAGCGAATTTTGAAATTTTGCCTCAGAGAGAGACCTCACCCGCCACGTGTGATGTAGTAGCGCTGCGGAGGCGGTGCACATGAAACTGAAAATCGTCCCGCGCGTGTGTAGTGTAATCTGGACTTTGGAGCTTGAGAGTAGTGATCTGAGACCGGGTTGCGTGGATGGCTGGCTGGTTAAATTGTAATATGGCTGGTTTAAAGCTTGTAATTCCAAGTGCCAAAGATTGTTAATTGGAAAATTCAATTCAGTTAAATTCAAATTTACACTAGATTAACAGTCTATACAGTGATACAAAGCGAAAGAATTTACCTAAAATGAAATGAAACACGCATCGATTAAAAAGAAAAAAAAATCTAAAACTACAACACTTCTCGGTCATCATCATGTCTGACAGAACCAAATACGCTACTACTTCTGCTTTCTGTATAACCATCATCATTCTCCCTATCCACTTCATAGTCCCTTTCTTCAGATTCTGAAATTCTTTCAAATCCCATCCTTTTCAATGATGTATTAACCAGAGACAAGAATCCCAAATCATCTGGTCCAGTATTAAGATTGGCCGAAGATTGTCTCTTATGAATAGCTGAACTTGCAGAATCACCCATTCTACTCCGCTTTCTTTCCTCTCTGGAAATGTATACCAATTCACCAGCATCATTGTAATAAGTGTATCGAACGTATTCTCTATATTTTCTCCAAACATAATCATCAAATGTCCTCAAATATTCTTTCTCCTTTGAAAAATAATTGTAATAAGACACCAATAATAAGGTGAAATGGAAATCGATCTCATCATCGAAAACGGCCTTTTCAACTAACTCTTCTCTAAAATCATTCTTAACCCATCCTTTAAAACCCAATTCATCAAATGTAAACAGTCTATTGATTTCAAAATCATTCACCAGTTGTTCCAATTGCTCAACTGAGATTTTTCCTGTTCCAACTTTATCGTACACTTTCCAACGATCTTTGAATTTTTCAATCAACTTCTCGAATCTTTCCTGTGGCATCAATTTGTTGTCATGGTATGTCACTTTGAAGGCTTCCACAACAATAGAAACAAAGAGATTCATCATCAAGTAAAATGCTAAAATGTTCCAGGAGATGAAAAGAGCATATGCTTGTCCTTGAGAACCACAATCACTGTAGGAAACATTGTTTTTGTCAATCGATGAGCAATATGGTTTATCAACGAAAAAATCGCCCATAATACTATCCCAACCTTCCCCAAATGCAGAAATAAACAAATATAAAGCAGCTTTTGGAACAGTTCTGAAATTCAAGTTGTGTGTCGTATTCTCACCAATCCTAGTTAATCCAAAAGTTTGATTCAATGCAATGGAAAACACAAGAAACAAAACAACCCATAGAATCATCAATGATACAAATTGTTTACTTGCAGTAACGGAAAATCTCAAGAAAGTGTTCAGTTTTGCCGAAATTCTTGGTAAAAATATAAAGAAAAAGCAAAGAACCACTTTTTGAATCGATTCTGTAGGGTGGATTTCTAATTTGACACCACTTTCACCATGTTCAAACTCACGACGATAGTTGACGGCACCTAAAATAATTGCCAAAACGCATAACACCACACTGGAATATCGTTTTAGCGTATCCAATTCTTTTTTTCTAGCTCCATACATTGCCATGACAACATGGTTGATCAACAAAAATGCTGTACAGAAAATAATCACAATGGATTTGTAGTATTTACCAGGAGTGGTATTATCATCAAACAACAAAGCAGATGCAAGCAACATATAAACCCCAAAATTCACCACTTTACCAACTCCAATGGGTTCGACAAAAAAATTATAAAGCCAAGTTTGAAATTTGTTGAATTGTGGTCGATATTCAATAATGGGTTCCACGGATCTAATCAAATTTTTGGAACCTGTCCACCCAACTTGATAATCAGTCAAGTATGCTGTGCCCATTTTTCTAGCATATCCATTGATCAATTCAGACAAGAACAAGTTAAGAATCAAGAATGTTGAAACGATATTGAAAGAAAACACAAAAATAGCATTTATTGAAAACCGATGGTATGTGGAAGCACCATTAACATCTGAACTTCTCAACGCGGAGTTTAAAACATCAGTCCAGCCTTCAACAGAAGTGATTTGGAAAAGTGTAGATAATGAAGAACCAAAAGAATCAAAATCAAAATGAGGATTACTGTAAACTCTAGGACCTAAAACATCCCATCCACAGTTATCTATTCCATCATCCTGGCACATGACACCACTGTTGACATAATCACCAAAGCATTCCTGAGCATTGAATAGGCCACTATCATCATTGCACTTGCCAAATCGTTTAGCAAATATATTCAATCCCCAAATTGCAAATGGAATCATTAATGACAAAGCAGTAACAACGGCTCCATACATGGAATGAACAGAATACAACAATGTAGAATCAAAAGTTTCTCTAGTGACACTGCTTGTAGTCAATATTCTCAATGCTCTCAAAGATTTCAAACTGCTGAAAGTTTCAGCCAAACCAATAAAGTTACTAATCTCTAAACCAAAATCGAGCCACATGGAAATCAAAGTAATGGTTGTTAAGATTCCCCAACCATCCATAAGAAATGCAGTAGATGTGAAAAATAAACCATCAGCCAATACATGAAGTAGAAACTCAATTGAGAAAATGACACAGAAAATTAAATCTGTAATAACTGGCCAATTCCATTCACCAACATGATACTCATGTTCAAATCTGTACAATGGTGTCATGATACAGGTCTGAATCAACATAGCTATGGTAACAGCGAACATAAATAATTCAAATGCAATGGTTGGCCAATATTCTCTCCAAGTTGGTTTCTTATTCTGGTTACCGGTACTTAGTAATCTTAAATCTTTGGTTCTTGTTCCATGAAAGTTTGGTACAATGTTTTGAATAAATTTTCTAATCGGGTTATCTGAACTAATGAGAAAAAACACTGAGTCATACATCGGATGCTGACTCAAAAATGCCACTTTGCTTAAGGTTGTTGAGTCGTCAATATCAATCAACGAACTATCACCAGAAAATGATCCATCTGGATGAAACATGTTCGTTTCATTGAGGTAGAAATGGGTGTAGAATTGTAAAAATGTACTTTGGGGGAAAGTAGATTTCAAATGTGTGATGATGTGAATTTTGAATTTGGTGAAGAATGAAAAATGAAACTTGTAATTGCTCAAAAAGTCAGATAAAGCTTGGTTGCTATTCAAAATTTCAGACATTTTTCGTGTATCAAAGTTAACCTTCTCTAAAGGACCATATTTCAATCTATCAAAAATGGCCACATTTTTTCCTCCTTTTATATTCTTGGTTCTTGCTCTGATGAAAAAATTGACAACTTGATACCATTTCTTCTGCAAGTTGGGGATATGAGTCAAATTTTCCGAGATTAAGTCCAAGAAAGCATTAATGAGCAACATGTTAGCAATACAAAACCAAACAGCCAAATATATGAAGATGAAGGCTTGAGTTGCAGCGCTGGTGGCAGCTTCTTGAGTTAGATACATGACATTAGTCCAATTTTCAGATGTCATGATGATGTAAAGGGTCATGAAAACGTTTGTAAAAGAGGTCATGGTGGATAAATTGGATTCAATATCATCTGGATCGTTGACAATGCCTTCAAAGAATCTTGCGTATATCAAACTGGTGGAAATAAACAATAAAACAGCGAAAGCAATCAAATATAACAAATATCTGATATTACCCAACACCAGTGTCCATAAATGACGTAAGTAGGGAATAATCAACATGATTCTGTAAACTCTTATGATTTGGAAAAATGTAAGCCAATTGTAAACAGCATCTTGTTCTCTGATAAATGGAAACAAAATGAAAATATTCACCAAAGCCAAAACAGTATCTGTAGTATTCAAAATATGGTCCAAAAATTCGAAACGATATTTGTAGATTCGACTAAGTATATCAATGGTCAGTATAGTTGCAGTTAGGATATTCATGACTAAAGCCTTTGTTTTAATGGCCTCCAAATCTTTAGCAGTTTTTGTAGCCTGTACTATCAAATCCATGAAAATAAAACAACAGCAGAAACCTTCCCAAACTTTGGAAGGAATATTCAGAGAATCATAGAAATCTAAGATAGAGTCACCAAACATAGATTTATCTTTGCCATCTTCCTCTTTTGAGATTGACAGAGAGTCCAAAATACTAGCAATCAAAATGTTAATCATCCAAACAGCCAATACTATCAGAGCAGGAATGTAAAAAAAGCAAGCTTGATAAACTGCATTTGAATCCATTACTGCATAGAATGAACTGGAAAACGTGTTAGAACTTAACACCACAAACATAATCTGAATGGCGTTCCATAAGTTATCAAAACTCAAAGTGCCTTTATTTGGATTCTCTCCAAAAATACAGAGAGATTTCTCAGGACAAATAAAACCTTTCGCCTCCAACTTGGTTTCGCTGAAATTATCATTTAGTAATGATTCATAATATTCGGTATCAAACTTGTGATTTTGTATATACGATGAACCGATAACTGGAGACTGAATAATGTTGTGACCATTGTCATCTTTCTCAAGATATCCTCCACATAATTGCCCAGATAGTCTGTAAACATCGTTCTCTTTATCAACAAGAACACATTGCTTTCTAAAAGTCTCTGAAAATGCCTGAATAGAAACAATTGAAAACCAAAGCAAAATGAAAATCAAAATTGCACTGATCTTAACAAGGACGGGAAAAGCACGTTGGAAAGATCGTTGAATTGTTCTGGAACCTCTAGTCAAGTTGCAGATTCGTAACAGTTTCAAACACATGAGTGATCTGAATAACAAAAAATTTGTTTTCAACTCGTGTCCTGATAAACCTAAACAGGTAGATATAATGAAAGACACAAAGCCAATTAAGTCAATAACATGGCCTATGCTTCTCAAGTAAGCATAGCATAAAACTTGGTTTGTACTATCTGTAGATGAACTTCTGGATATTGAGTGGATATTTGAGTGAGATTTAGGGGTTGATAAAAAAAACGCCTTGATACCCTGCTGGCTGAAGCCAGTTGTTGATCTCATTTCATGGAAATCAGCATTTGAAAACAACCCAAAAGCCAGTATCTTTACCAGGATGAAAAATCCATATAATGAATTTGTGAAAATCAATGTATAATCTACCCATGAATAGTGTTGAATTTGAATATATCCCGTCTTGCTAGGATCCCACATCTGATAAGATAATAGAAACAGCTCCAAAAAAATCAAAGTTGAAATAATCAATGAGGATACAGCAGATGTGGATAGCTTAAAGCAAAGCTTTCTGAATGGATGTTCAGCAGAGAACAGTAATAATGATTTGCCAATCAATTCGGTGCGATGTGGTTGAGTTCCTGAAACATTGTCAGCTATTCGACGTATATGGACGAAGATTTTGGAGAACATTGAAGCTTCATCAGTATCTAACACATCGTATACTGTCGAATACATCTTTTTGAACGGTCGTCTTTGGTTTTCCAATGGTAATGTAGGCAAAATTTCTTGATAAGTAGATGGAAGTACAGCACAGAAAGAATTTTCTTGAGATATGGGAGGTGTAGAGAATAGATCATTTGAATTGTAACTGCTCTCTCGTTGTGACAAATTGGAATGTTGTTTATCGGGTAGTGATAAATCATTCAATTCTATCACCTGCGGTGGAGTCTTAGAAATTGAACTTTCACCAAGTCGTTGTGGTTGTGGGAATTGGGAAAATGAAGGCACGTTTTGAGGGTCGTTCTTGATAATGTCTTCTTCTGAAGCAGTCATCCAGTTGCTTTTCGAATCTAAAGTTTCACTTATGACTTTAAATAATAATCCATAATCAATATTGGCATCATCAAATGTGGTATCGATGTGACTAGAGTGCATTCGTCTATGGAGAATATGTGTTGCGCTGTCAGACGTACTGGACAGTTTTGATTTGATGGCAGTCTTAGTAGAAGAGACCTTAGAACGACCTTGAGAGGAAAAAGGTTGAGCATGACCGATATCTACTGGAATGATTTCTGATGTATTATCAAAGGGGTCTGTTGCAGTTGTATCGGTTCTTCGAAGTAGTCTTGATGGTGTTGAAGAGGATTGTTCAAAAGGATTACGCAAACCAGGCCCTGCGTCCCCTGCAAATGGATCGTCTTCTTGTACACTTTTCTGTTGTGGTGTGTTGTTGCGGTTCCCCATGAAATTTTGAAGTGATTAGCTGTGGAATTTGATGAATTCTAATATGCAGATGTGATTTGATGTGATGTTGTTGTATGTTGGATGGTGAATTAATAATATCACCGGAACACTGGTTTGAGCAGATGAACTTTAGATTTAATCCACAATGGATTCAAGCCGAGACCTTAAATCGAAGTTTTCAAGGGATTGAAATCAACGTTGAGCTAAGTTGCGTTGGTGTGAGTAGCTGTATCAGCAAGCTGATGATGGACTCGTTGTATCATTTTTTACTGAGCATAGCCATCATCATCATTGTCATCTATGACTATCAGTGATCGTTATCGTCATCATCGTCATCGTCATCATCATCAAAGCCAATAGTATTGCATTGCCTCTAGTGGGTCTTGTACATGATCATGTTAACAGTGGACACCTCCCCACTCCCGAGTGCCATTGTAACTCGGCATTAAAGTGAGATCTTAATCAATTCTGGCCAGTCCCAAGGATTTATGATGATGATGAAATCTGTTATTTGTCGTATTTTTACTTTCAGGGCGCATGTAGTTGTGCTGGGGAAGTGGATATTACGTAAGTTAAATAGATATGCTTTGTGCGTCGATTAAGTGACGCGTCGATACTTTTTCCATGTGCATGCATGTAAGTTGCGGCCACTGGCCAGTGGCCATTAAGGCCGGTGCGACCGAGTCCCGACATTTGCTTATCTCTATCGTGTTTCACAACATGGGGAAGTTGTTCGATACGAGTAACGAGCTACATACTTAACGGAAATTTCCTCTTTTACCGTCCAATTGCCATGTGAGTGTTCATTAGCAACAGAAGATAGCTGTCAATCAAGAATATAAAATGGTACCACATCCCACAACATGTTGAAATTTGAAAGATAATCATAAATACAATTTGAAGTCTCCTCGTCTCTCAAGATTAAAAAACTTCAAAAGAATGACAGATTCAGCAATCACCAAGCTAACTGTTCAAAGAATTAATGCCTCAGCACCTCTTAACACATTCATTCAAGCATTGGAAAAAGACGGTTGCGTTGTTGTGAAAGGTTTTGCTCAAGATGAAGACTTAGAACAATCATTGAAAGAGGTTCAACCATTTTTGGATGCTGATAAACCATGGGAAGGAAAGTTATTCCCACCAGAAACCAAAAGATGTATGAGATTAATTGGAAGATCAAAGACCGTTAGAGAAAAGTTTTTCTCTCATCCTTTATACCAAGACCTATCCGAGAACTTTTTGGCATTAACAACTACAAATTATTATGATGATCAACCAACAACTTACACTTCACATCCATTATTATCCATATCAATCACAATGGATATTGGTCCAGGTGCAGAGGGTCAAAGAATTCACAGAGATGATAAAAATCATCATGCTAGACATGTCAAATCAGATAAATACGTCTATGGTAATGATGTCTTATTAGGTTTGTTTGTTCCATGCTGTGACACTAGAGTTGAGAATGCCGCAACACAAGCTATCCCTGGCTCTCATTTATGGGGTGATGAAAGAATTCCTAAAAGAGATGAGTTGATCTCTGTGCAATTGAATAAAGGTGATGCTATGATCATGTTGGGTTCCCTGTATCATTGTGGTGCTCCAAATTTGTCCAAAGATATGAGAAGACCAATGCATATCATGTTTATGTGTCCTGGTGTTTATAGACAAGAAGAAATCTCTTATCTAAGTTATTCCATTGATGAAGTTAAGACTTGGTCTAAATTGGTTCAAGAGAGAATGGGTTGGAAGTCCAGTGCTCCAAATTTGGGTTGGGTTGATTTAAGATCCCCAGAATTTTTATTGCAAGATGATCAGGATTCTGAAATTGGACATAAGGACTTAGATGATTAAACTAAGTATATTCCATATTATTCCGCAAGCTTTCCGTAAACATGTGAAGCTTATGTTACTGAATTTATTTGTATGTTTGAAATACAAAACGAAGAATTAAAATATTTCAAACAGAAAAGGAGAAAGAATATAAGTGATAATTATGATTGATAAAAAAGGACCAGTAAAGATAAACTAAAAGAATTTTTCCAAGGAACAAAAAGTTGAAAACGGAAACGGTTGAAAGAAAAAGAAATATTAAAGAGCGTTAGAAAATATAAGGTTTTAAAATTCGCAATGTAGCAAACAAGATACTACGGTGAGAACTTTTGTATGATCTCTTGATTCAACTGATCAGCCTTATTGCGTTCTAACTCAAGGGGATGATTTCTTTCAAAGGCAAACAATGAAGTTCCATCTATTGTGCAAACCAAACGAAATTTACGAGCCGATGCAAAAAGAAATAACTTTTCACCAACAGATTCGGAACAAAAAATGACATCAACGTCATCAATACCAGCCAAATTCAATTCTAAACTACCTGGAACATGTAAACTAACATAAGAATCAAACAATGTGATATTGTGTTTCAAATAACCTAACTTGTCAGCAAACCAGTAAGGAAAATATGTGTTGATACAAATAGCAGTAACATGAGGCAAAGAAATTCCAGTAGTAGGATTTGATGGGATTTCAAGTCTCATAGACAATGAATCAGTAATCAATGATGGAATGGTGACACCGAAATATTTTCCGTGAGGACAAACAAAATTTGGATCAACTTCTGGGCCCAGAGGACAACCAATCTCCAGTTGACGTCTAGTAGGAAAGTTATAATTGAACATTCCACGGTCATTAGGCATTTTCAGTTTAATGGAAAACCATTTCAATAAAGTGGAACAAGAAAGTTTATCCCACAAAGCATCATCATCATAGTAACCTTCGCAATCTTCCAAAGTGAGTTTCTCGAGTTTTGGCAATGGGGTAACAATATTGGAAAAAATGTTGCAGGAACAAGATAATTGAGTCAAATTAGGTGGTATTTCCAAGTGATTCGAGTCAATGGAAACTCTTGAAAGCTTCAAATATTTCAAAGTGGAAGGTAACGACTTCATTGTACGGATATCCATTGGCAAAGTGAACATATTATCGTAACTATCCAAGGTTAAATGAGTCAAAGCAGGAAGTGCAGCAAAACTAACATTCCTATAAAAGTTACATTTGACAGTCAATTTGGTCATTGAATGGCTTTTCAACTCAAGGTGTTCCAATTTATCAAACGTCAAACTGGCCTTTCTAACGTGCAATCTAGATATCAACTCTAAATCTGCTTCAAGATTGAACTTGGAAAGAAATATATGGTTGATATCCAAATCAACTAAATGTTGAGGAAATTTAGACAAAAATTCACATGTTGAAGCGTTAAAGAATCTCAAGACGGCAATTTCAGGGGAACATTGAATTTTCTCAGGATAATTTTTAATAACTTGATCCAAAGACGAGAATGCAGACCATGGTTGAATTTGTTGCCAGCAAATCTCATTAATATCAAAAACCACACGTTCAAGTTGGGTCAATTCTAAAGCTCTGGAAAGATAAGAATAATCCTCAAGACATGCGGTTATTCTAAGCTCTTTCAAGTCTTTAAACGACTCTTCTTTAATCATTTCAAGGTATGTGTGTGAATTAACACTAAATGAAGTGATTCTTTTAACATAGTGCTTTTGGGGTAAATAAATATGGTTGCGAATTGGAAGGGGCTTCAGAATAAACTCTTTTGGTTGAAGCGACAGAAGTTGGTAAAGCAGGGGCATGGATATTCGGGAATCAGGGATAAATGAAAGCTTCAGTAACTTGAATCTTTTCAAAAAATGTAAATTGACATAAATGGAATTCATTGGAAAACTGACTGACAATTCAGCCGTAACTTGAAATTTTAAAAAAATCAACAACGAAGACCCACGAAGGTCAATGTCAAGATTTGTTCCTTCTAAAGCATTCAAACATTGGTTAAGAGAAACACGAGCATCATCACCTAAATGTGTGGTATTGGTTATCCAATCAACTTGAAGAATCGATTTCAGAAGAAAAGCAACCACCAAAGACTGTAGTTCAAAGGGCAAAGACTGGAAAATGTCCTCCTTCATCATGATGGTGATAACGATGTGTGTTCAGGAGTGGATGGTGATTCATGGTTTGGCAAGCTTATTGGGATAATGGACCACCTTTTAGAGTAAAGTTACAGTCTGCAGAAAATAAAAAAAACATGTTCAGTTTTGGGAAATGTCTGTTTGCTGAAACAAATGTATAACAGAACAGGTAATTGATAAAAAAAGAGTGTCTTCAATTGTTTTCTGTAACCTCTGCTAAAAGAGGAGAGAGCAAAAATAAAGTTTGCATGCGTAAGACAGGGTTCGAACCTGCGCCTTCTCACGAAGAGTAGATCTTGAGTCTATCGCCTTAGACCACTCGGCCACTTACGCTTCAACACAGTTTGTAGGGAGTGGTTATGGGAAATTGGGACGGGCTAGAGATAGGCTAAGTGAAGATAGCAGGATGTCCCAATAGGGTAAGTGCGGGAAAGCTGAAGGCGTACCCGCGAGTGTGTACATGACTTGAG
>JAKTRY010000483.1:0-17448 GCA_030579935.1 Ambrosiozyma cicatricosa | reverse complement strand
TTGTTAAGTTGTTACTGATGAAACATGCTTAGTTCTGGTAAGGCATTTGCTGATAGAGGATGGTACTGGCCATACCATCTTGTTGAAAACAAACTTTGCCGTGTTCTGTGCATGATGATTCAGTGGTAGTAAGCTAACTTGACTGGCATTGATTGGAATTGTTACATATCAAGGAAACCAAGTAGTATTTGCTCTGTTGTCTCTGAACTGCTAATTTAAGCTGAAGGCCGTGATCTCGATTAGTATATAAACCTGTATAATTCTGCTCTTCATTGCTATAACCAGTAGAACTAATTTCATAAAGACAACAAACTAACTGTCCCAACTTTAATATCCTATCAAATTTACCATCTCCAATTTATAACAATTTATTATTTTATTATTATACCTTTTACCTTTCTATCATTTCATTATTTTATACCTTTTATCTTCTATCATTTTACCTTCTTATCTTTTACCTTCTATCATTTTATTATATTCTACGTTTTACCTTTTTATCATCTTTCACTCAACTTATCTTTAGTTTTTTAAATTTATATAAGCTTACTTTCTTTTTGGTAAAAAAAAAGAGTCAAAAAAGAGAAACTAGATATTGTGAGCTTCAAACCCTCGTTACTGAGTTATGTCATGTGCTTTGGATGACTCAAACAATGTCAGTCGCAATGAATTCAATGCACTCGGTTGCATTTCAGGTTTCACCATTATATAGTTGTTAGACACCACGGGTTTGTTAAGAGCTGGTAATATATATATACACCTATATAATAATCTATATTAAGCCTTAATGAAGTATGATTGTATGAAACCAAATCCAGCAACCAAACCAAGCAACCACCAAAAGAAAGTCAAATGGTTAGAAGCATCAAACATAGACATCACTTTTCCGGCAATTAAGGGACAAGCAAAATTTACTACACCAGATAAACTCATAGCTAATCCATTCACCACTGCTATATCTTCAGGAGTAGAACAACGATGTAATAAAATGAAAGTATATGAGAACGATATCACTCCTCCAAATTCTTTAATCATGTTTTCAAGACATAATAATGTAACGGTGACAAAACTTGGAAGTGAACTGTATGCTGGTAATGTAAATATAGTCATTGGTAAACTAAAATAAATCAATGGAAATGAAATTAAGGATAATCTGTATGATTTAAGAATTCCTAACTTTTCTGTGCAAAATGGAGAAATGAAACAAACAACAATCAATCCAAACAGACCTCCAAGGGATAGTATCTTACTGAATGTACTAACGGTTATTCCCATACCACCTTTGATGACAAATGGAAAAGAGAGGGATTCAATGTTAGCATCTCCAGTAACAAAGGGAGTAAAGAAACGTAGATATGTGACAAAATGAGCTAACATAATAGAATGACTAACAATAATTTGAATAACTTGAGGAGTTAATACATCTCTCCATGATTTCTTAACAATTTCTCTATAAATGGCATCTTGTCTATCTTGATTTAATTCAGAATCAGATAAGTTAATATCTAAGGACCCTAATTCAAGCTGTTCTTCATCATCGGTTGCAACTCTAGAATAAATACCTTCAACCCAAGGTCTAGGCTCAACAGAAATACCCATCAATCTTCTAATCTTATCACCTATATCCAATCCAAAATCGTATCTGTATTTTAACTTAGGATGAGTCTCCTCAAACAACAAAATCATAAGCATAGTAGCAGTGAACAAAGAAATTGCCATCACAACATTGGGCAAAGCAAAAGGGTATCTCTGTCTAAATGTCAAATTTCCATTAGCATCAGGAGCAAGTGGACTTAAAGGAGTGATCAAACTAGACGCAAGCAAAGGACCAATCATAAATCCAAAATTGAACATCAATGGAAACAAAGAAAAACCCAAAGATTGATGTCGTTTCTCATGTGCAACTTCTCCAGTTGCTGTTCTAACGGTGGCCATGTTTGCACTAGACAAACCTTTAATTAATTTTGAAACCATAGCTGCTGTGAAAGATTGGGCGAATCCATAAACTAACATTGAAATAGCTAGTCCAACCATACCTATAATCAAAACAGGTTTACGTCCCCATATGTTAGCTTGTCTTCCCCAATATAAACTTGAGATGATTGTACAAAGACTGTTTGCAGATGCTAAATATGCTATATACATTAGTATATCACTTTTGTTTTCAGAAACCTTGAGATGGACCAAGTATGGGAAGATGTATGGGTAAAGAGAGGTTTCAGCAATAGACTCAGTAAATCTAACCAGACTAAGGACGGCCATTTGGTAGAACGGAAATCCCTGGATCTGGTCTCGTAGAGATGGCTTGTCAATGTTCATGATGTTTGCTGTTTGCCGTTGGCCGTTTGTTGTTTGTTGTCTGTTGGCTATATAGACAGTGTTATCTGAGTTAATAGGAAGTTGGATTAGAAAGAGCTATCATCATATCATAAATTGTCTTAAGATCTGGAAACGTTTTCTTTCTCCCGTAATCTCCCAGTCAGAGCCTGAGTATGAGTAGGTAGGGTAATACCGGTCGTAATAATAGTCCTATACGCTTCGCTTCGGTAACTGTCCGCTCCGCAGACAGCGCTTGTTAACTTATATACTTCTGATATCCATGTTAGATGATAATTTGTAAAGGCTGAAGAGATGATTGTGATTTTAACCCGGAGCAGGAGATATAACAGATCACAAGAAATTCAGTTGCGGGTATTTAAAGGGAGCAAAAACCATGTATATACACAATGCGTACAATCTTATTACAATTCTCATGTTAAATTTTAAAGATTTTCGGCCGCTAAGTTCGATGAGATCGATTGAATGAATTTGAGACCCTAATTTATATATACAGCTTTAGATAGTTGGCAAAATATTATAATTTCAACACGATATATCTGGTGACTTTCCAGAATTTCACATGGGGGTCCATGAAAGGTCTATATATATAGCAACTATATAGCTTGTAAAATCATCCTAATTAGTATGAAGTATAAACAATATATTTGATAGAGCATGTCCATGGACATCGCCAGAAAGATAATTCCAATTTATGTGTTAATTAAGTCGAGTAGCTATAGTCCTCATTTTTGGAATTTTTGCAATTGAAAATATAATTAGTGAGCTCAAGTTCTCTCGATCCATGGAATGGCTGAGCATACCACAAAATTAAGTGAGTTTAGGCCTATACAGCAAGTTAAGCTACATGTGTAGTCAACTATATTAGTATTAGTAAAAGAACACACAATATTAAATAAAATGGAAAGTCAAGTACAATTTTCAGTTAAATAAACAAAATTAGAACATATAGCCAAACATATAAAGGATAACCAAGCACTGCAGTATAGCCAAGACAAGCAATCATACGTAGTATAAATTATCAGATGGTATATGAAAAAAAATATATAACAAATTAAATAACAGCATATAATTTTAAAAAACTCGAAAACAAGTAAAATTATTAAAGAAAGTAAACATGGAAATTAAAATCGGAATCAGAAATTAGTTTCTGATAATTAATTTGTAAGCATGGATATATTAAAGTCAAGTTGCTTACATCAACAAAGCAGCAAAAGCAGCACCCAAAACAGCTAAGCTGACACCGTTGGCCATAGCACCACCTTCGTAAGCAGAGACAGCAAAAGCGGATGAGGAAGAAGATGCAGTAGAAACAGTAGCAACTGTAGCGGAAGTGGCAGCAGAGGTAACTTCAGCGGAAGATGAAGCAGCTTCGGTGGTTTCAGCAGCAGCGGATAAAGAAGCTGCTTCGGTGGTTTCAGCAACGGATGATGAAGCTGCTTCAGTGGTTTCAGCAACGGATGATGAAGTAGCAGCTTCTGTGGTTTCAGCTGCGGCAGAAGATGAAGTTTCTTCAACAGCAGATGATGTAGTTTCAGCTTCAGTAGTAGAGGTAGCTGTAGCAGCAGATGAAGTAGTAGCAGATTCGGTAGAAGATGTAGCTTCTTCCGAAGTAGTGGCAGATTCACCGTAGAAAGCAGAAGAACCAGCAGCGTCACCGACAGTGTAAACCTTTACACCGGTTGCATTATCGTAAATGGTAGCATAAGCAGCTTCAGCAGTCAAAGTCTTGGAGAAAATGGCACCATCTCTGGAAATAACCAAAGTGTAAGCTTGAACGGAAGCTAATGATAAAGCGATTGAAGCGAGTGTTGAGAATTGCATTTTTGAATAGAAGTTGTGTGTTAGTGTGTTGAGAACTATTAGGAGACTTGTTAAATGGAAGAGGAAGCCAAAGTAAATGAAGGTGGATTTGAAATATAGGGGATTCGAGGGTGTATATATATTCGCCAAAGACACTGTGCCCGAGTGGGATTTGTTTGTTTATCTTTATTGTATTGTTGCTTGGCGAACGTGGTGCACAGTGTTGCTCAAGCTGGCTGCTGGGGTCATGGGGGCCTTACACTCCTGCAAGATGATCATTGGTTAGTTTGTGTTCTGTCTGTGACTCTTAATCTGCCACTTGTGAAGTGAAAATCGTCCTTAACTTTTCAGCTTACCTTACTGAAAGATAAATTCTTCCTATTTTTGTCCGGCATATTATCCATGCATACAGCCATGGCTTAAATCGGCAGTGGTAATTGCTAAATTTGTAGAAAAAAATTTAGATTTTAAGTAATACTTTCTCTGGACCTCACTTAGCTGGATATAATTTTTAAATCCTGGCCTCGATCAAAGATAAGCCTAATTAAAGAGACTAAGATCATCGAATTAATTGCTTTATAGAATTATTTGTTCCACCTATATTCTCCCTTAAATGCTGAACACTCTATAAGGAACAAAACACATGCAGTCACTAATCTTAGCCCATGTGAATGGGAAATATATGGTGATGACACCACCTGTGTATTTCGCTCAGCAAATTGCAACGTAATTACAACCTACAAGCTCTATTATATGAGTTTCCCCTCTGCATGCAAATCTCGCGCTCATACATTATAATCGAAACCAGAAAACCCGTGGTGAGAATCCTTTTTGTACAAGGTTTTTTTTCATGGTCGCTACGTTAATTTCAGCCGCACGAAGGGCATAATTGACATGACACCAAAAACTGTAGATCGTTTTCTTGCTCCCAGTTTTGGCCATCTTTCCTTGTTAAAGTTTCGAAAGTCCGCGCACTTGAAAACCTGACAATTCCACTTATATCGGTCCCCAGAATTCCCCGATAATTCCCGGCCGCTAAAAAAACTTTCCTGATTTTAGTTCCATTTCTGAATCTCGGGCACCTGAAAATTTGACGATTCCTGAACTCTGATCGATTTCTACCCTTGGCCTTATGTAAACACCAGTTCATGTATGTATTTGTTGGGGAATTCTGGGGACCGATATAAGTGGAATTGAACCAATATTCAAGTTTCAATCTTCTATACAATAATGAAACCCCGACAGAGACTATAGTATCAGCTAGTACATGCAGGTCATAATGTTCACTGAAGCCAGAGTTCGGACATTCATACATGCCTGTGTCAGGATTGCATTGCATGTAGCATACACCGTGTACATACTCAATTGGGAAGCATATATACGCCCATGTTACACGTAGAAAAAAAATATATAGCCAATCCAGAATTGATAAATTGAAGGGAAACCCAATAAAGCAGCCAAACAACCCCAATAGAGAAAAATGTACTATCTAGCTTCCCTTTTTCAATACAGCTAATATAACGTGCTCTATTTGAAAACCTGTACATATCAGCCCACCCGTAGAGGTCCATTAAGCTTGATTCTGGCCTACTACCTAGCTATACAGCCAATTAAATAAAGATAATAAGGAATGCATTTCTTCCTTCATAACCCCTAATCAATAAGCTCAAGCTGCTCAGCTATAGTAGTAGAAATTATTAAGGTGCGCGAATACCATGCCTATACGATCGATATGGGCTAAATAAAAGAAAAATAGCATACGAGGATCAAGGGTCAAACAGGGTCCGTTGATCAGTTCAAAGAATGTTGTAAAACTGGATCGCACAAACCAAACACCGATAAGATCTATAGAAGATTCCGGTGATCATAAAGTACATTCCACTAGTTCGAACAATCATACCTCTGTCAGCTCTGCACAGCCGTGGGTTAAGAACATAACAAATTATCAATTAAACATTAATGTAAGAGATATCACAGTATATACAAATATACGTAAACGAAAGAACAACTAATTCTATTTTAAAAATAAGCTAGATAATAACAAAAGAATCAGTTCAACAAGACTGAAAAATGTAAACCGACGAAGTCATCGATCACAATAAGAAAACAAATAGACCAGCTAACAAAGTAGTCAATCCAAAACTTGAAGCAGCGGCGGCACCACCTTCGTAAGTTGAAACTTGAGCAGCAGTAGATGCAGCAGTACCAGTTGTAACAGTAGCAACAGTTGGTGTGACAGAAGTATCAGCGATAGCAAAACCAGCACTAGTGGATGTAGTTTCAGCAGCAGTAGCAGCAGAAGTGGAACATGGAACAGTAACAGTTTCAGTGACACCGTTAACAACATTTTCAGTGGTAGTGTAAGACTTAGTCAAATCAGAAGAAGTAACTGAAGCACCTGAAGTACATGTGCCATCACAAGCAACGGTAACAGTGAAAGTTGAACCAGCAGTGTTGGTAAAGACAACAGTGGTGTAAGCAGTTGATGTGGTTGTGGAGTCATCTTCAGCTGAAGAATTTGCAGCAGCACCAGTAATGGTGGTACCAGATGTGGAGCATGGAACTGTAACCGTAACAGTGACACCATTAACAACAGTTTCAGTAGTAGTGTAAGACTTGGACAAATCAGATGGAGCAGCAGTAGCAGACGCACAAGAGCCATCACATGAAACAGTAACAGTGGTAGTTAATGCACCACTGGTGTAAGCAGCAGTGGTGTAAGAGGTAGTTGCAGCAGCTGAAGTAGAGCATGGAACTGTGACGGTCACAATAACACCATTGATGACAGTCTCAGTGGTAGTGTAAGACTTGGATAGATCAACATGAGCATTAGAACAAGAACCATTACAAGCAACGGTAATAGTGGTAGATGAACCTTCAGTAGTAATGACAGTGGTGGTGTATGAAGTAGCTGGAGTAACAGATGAGGAAGAAACAGAAGAGTGTGATAAAGTTGCAGGGTAGTCAGATGAAGTAATTGCAGATGAAGAAGAAACAGAAGAAGATGAAGATGGAGCATAGTAAGATGAAGAAGCAACAAAAATAGATGATGATGATGATGATGATGACGATGGAGCGTAGTAAGAAGAGGCAGCTGCAGATGATGGAACAACAGAAGATGATGAACAACCAGATGGGTCAAATGAGCCAAAAGTAGAGCCGTCTGGGTAAGTATCAATGATAACAGAGCCATAAGTAGTACCGGACTCAGAGTAGTCAGAAGCAGAAGTGAAGTATAGTGGGTAGGCATCACCGTCTTCAACAAAAGTCCATCCGTTAGAACCATCAACATACAGTAATCTGGAAACAATGGTGAAGCCATCGGTGGTAGCAGTGGAAGTACCTGAAACAGCACCATCGTCAGCAATAGTCAAGTATAGACCGTTGCTTAATAACATGTATCCATCAGCCGTGATAATTGCGGTTAAGTTAGCAACTTCAGTGGACTCTGGGAAGTAACCAACTAAACCAGTGGCATCATCATACTGCAATTGAGTGAAGGCAGCGAAGTCAGCACCGTTATACTTGACGTTTGGTTTGAACTCATCAGATTGGCAAGATGAAGTTGGAAAGGAGAAAGCTGAAGTAGATGAAGCAGCAGCTGAGGAAGATGAGGAAGCGCATGATGTAGATGGGTCAAATGAACCAAAAGTAGAGCCGTCTGGGTAAGTATCAATGATAACAGAGCCATAAGTAGTACCGGACTCAGAGTAGTCAGAAGCAGAAGTGAAGTATAGTGGGTAGGCATCACCGTCTTCAACAAAAGTCCATCCGTTAGAACCATCAACATACAGTAATCTGGAAACAATGGTGAAGCCATCGGTGGTAGCAGTGGAAGTACCTGAAACAGCACCATCGTCAGCAATAGTCAAGTATAGACCGTTGCTTAATAACATGTATCCATCAGCCGTGATAATTGCGGTTAAGTTAGCAACTTCAGTGGACTCTGGGAAGTAACCAACTAAACCAGTGGCATCATCATACTGCAATTGAGTGAAGGCAGCGAAGTCAGCACCGTTATACTTGACGTTTGGTTTGAACTCATCAGATTGGCAAGATGAAGTTGGAAAGGAGAAAGCTGAGGAAGAAGTGGCAGAAGATTCAGAGGACGTAGACGAGACAGAAGAAGCAGTACTGGTTGAAGAAGCAGAAGTAGTAGAAGAAGATGAAGTTCCTGTTGAGGAGGAGGATGAAGTGGTAGTTGATGATGTTGATGAGGATGGAGTACTAGTTGATGATGTTGCGGAAGATGAAGTGGTAGTTGATGATGTAGTTGAAGTTTCTTCACCATAGAATGAAACAGAACCTGCTGAGTCACCGACAGTGTAAACCTTCACACCGGTTGCATTATCGTAAATGGTAGCGTAAGCAGCTTCAGTAGTCAAAGTCTTGGAGTAAATGGCACCATCTCTGGAAATAACCAAAGTGTAAGCCTGAGTATAGACCAATGTTAAAGCGAGTGTGGCAATTGAAAGTAACTTCATCTGAGTGAGGATTGATAGGCGTGTGTGGTGAAGTATAATAACTGGTTGGAGGAATGAAGAAAAATCTACGAAACCAAGGAAATGAGACAGTATATATAGTCCGTCTGGGGTGGTAATATTTACAATTTAAAGATCGCCTAATTACTTAACGCTGAGCTCGCTTATTGCCTGAATTCAAATATATTCTACCCTGGAACCCAGTTAGGATTTTCTATAGAGTACAGTCAGTGTTGTTGGAAATCCTTATGCCTTTGATGAGTTACAATATGCGTAAACAAAAATTACACTTACGCGTATACAAAACAAATGGTTGCTCGGTTGTAATGTTGGGTGCCGTGAGCAAGCTGCTTTCGGTGAAGATGGGTTAACGTGTAAGGTGAGCGAAAGCCAATATTTGGAAATATTAGTCCTAAAAGGATTAAGAAGCTGCCAAACAAATGTAATCGAGTTTTTAATTTATTAACTACAAGTAAAGCATGATTCCTAGTGTAAAAATTTACAAATAACATCCCGCCACAATAAACAGTTAATTGTTGTGATGCCGGAGAAAATTGGGGTTTTTCACTAAGTTGAATTCCCGGCCTGCACTTCTCCTGGGTCACAAATGTCCATTGATGAAAAAGATAAAAAACAAAAAGCGCGATTTTTCCAGTCCTGGTTGCTGAGGTCTGGAACCGGTTACCATGAGCATCCAAGACAAAAGTATATAGCCAATTGCTAGAACGGATATTGTACCCGGTGCTCCATGGTGGCTTTCGAGCTGGGCCATGGGCAAGCTCATGTATTCAAAGACCACTAACAATCGCAATCAACACAATTTAGTTTTAACCACTTTACACCGATTCGAGGAACTTTACTTTAGCGTAGAAATAGAGTCAAATTAAAACACAAAAGAAATCCAATTTCCTCTTCTTCAATCTTGTCCAGCATATTACATTTTCTAAGACCTTTTCTTACTACACCATCTACAGACAATATGAAGTTTTCCAGTATTTTATTAGCTCTAGCTAGTTTATCCACCGCCTTAGCAGCTTCAGACTCCATTACAACAAGTGACTCATCCACAGCTTCTTCCGCAACAGCTTCTGCTTCTGAATCTTTAGAGACCTTATCTTTAGTCATTTCAAGAGAAGGTGCCTTTTTCACAAGAGTGGTCACCAGAACCAACGGTGAAACTGCAGCCTATGTTCAACAATATGCTACTGATTCGAATATATTGATTTACACGATTGGTGATGAAGCTGGTTCTATTTCTTTCTACTCCAAATTAGCCACTATGGATGCTTCTTCTGCTAATGATGATTCCACCACCGCTACTTCTGCTGATTCTACCACTACCACCGACGCTAGTTCTTCCACTGCAGGTGCCGCTTCTATAAAGATTGGTATGGGTGCTTTAGGTGCAGTTTTTGCTGTATTGTTGTTATAATTTCCTTATCATGTCATTTTACCAGAATAGGGTTAATTAATTCTGAACTCTCGAGCTCCAGAATGCTTTCCAAAGTTTTTCACACATAGCTTTAATTAGCTTCTTTTCATTTATTTTAAGTGCATTAGAAATCAGTTGATACTTCTGTTAGTCCTTCTTGATATTCGATCTGTGATTTTTTTTGAAAATTTGTACTAGCTCACTTTTAACCTTATATAATAACATCATAGCTTCCTTGTGAGTTATTATTGTTCACTACTATATACTCTGTATAGCTGATAGCTTGACGAAACTGTAACTTAATGTGCAACAAATATCGTCACTATCAATTACTATATGACACGGACCGTCGAGATAATTGAGGTGAGTCCTGGCACTACTTGAATTGTGTTCTTGTATCATTTGAAGTGCAAGCTGCCTTTTCACCACCCTTACACCACCTTAAAGTTCAAGCTAGTTCTTCTAATAATACAGGACTTACTTCAAATCATTTGCACGCCCATACTACAATTTGGCGGTCTGTGTACGTCATGGTGATTGATCTTGATTATATGTGGATTCGTGACAGATATTCATGTTGTGCTCAAATAGCTAGCAGAGCCATGGGACAAGCTGGTCTTCCTACATTTGGAGCCACGTCGAATTAATGAAAATTTGAAAATTAATTTTTAAAAAAAAAAGCGGCGGCCACGCATGACAGCTATACATTTGATCGATAAGATAAAGAAATGATTTTCTTTTCATATCCGGAATATGCATGTGATACAGCCTTAATATAATTTTTGATTTTTTTTTTTTGAAAAAAAAGACATATTGGACGCCGATATGTACCGTGCACCCTTTCATCGGCCTTCCGGTAACTGCTCTAATGCCGATAACTCATATATCTAATAATGCATTGATGGATGCTTATTCATGCATGTCGAATATATGATATGGCTGGCTACTTGCGCAAAATTGCGAGTCCTCAGTTGCACCCTCTTGTCCGGAGGGGATACCGTAAATGAAGACATGCGAAATTGATTTTTGCAAGCCCAAACCCCAATTTGAATACCTGAATTGATTGATCGAATTAAGTCTCAGTAATAAGGGATCAAGCAAATTAAAATCAAAGAAGTGACATGGGCAACCTCCGCTCGATCAAAACCTATAGCTTTTCCTTACCGATATACGATATACCACTCAGACCTCTAGTCTTTTCCTTGAAACTAAAACACACAAACATACAAACCAAAAACCATGAAGACCTCAGGATACTCCCTTAGAGATCAAGTGCAAGCTTTCCCTGTGTTTCAATTCACCATCATCTCCACAGTGGCAATATCACAAGAAATCGCTGACCATTCATATAAAATCTACATATGGCATAAAATCAAATCTTTACATGAAGTCATGGACCATTCCGGTGTTGTGGGATACATTGGTTATTTAGCTGCTGCCACATACTTACCTAGAGTCATCAGTTATTTGCTCTGGTCAAGATTAAGTGACCGTATTGGACGTAAACCAATCTTGATCTTAGGTTGTTTGATTCTTTCATTGTCTGGTATAATCTATGCTTTTGGTAAACCTTTCGCTTGGTTGATCATATCAAAGCTACTAGTTGGTTGCTTTAATGTTAATGAAGGTGTTATCAGAACTGTGTTTGGTGAATTAAGTCATGGCTCCGATGCTCATAAAGTGATTATGTTTTCAATGATCCCAGTTGCTCAAGGTTTAGGATTGATCTTTGGTCCTATGGTGGGTGGATTAATAACTGAATGGTCTGGTCCTCCCGCTGCTGATGCTCCTCCTGAAACTAATTTCTTTAAGATTTATTTATTCGCTAAACCAAATTTTGTTAATGCTGGTATACTTGCTTTTTCTGCGGTTCTTGTTTTATTCTTCTTTGAAGAAACTAATATGACTTCTGCTAATTCCCGTACTGATATTGGTTTGTTGATTGGTGATAAGATTAGAGATTTACTACATTTAGGTAGAAGATCAGAAACAGGTTCCAAGTATGATAACCTGGATCAGGCTGCCGATAATTTGATGAACCCAGATATTGAAATTGATGATTTGGAAATGAGATCATCCAATTCAGATATTGTTTATAAGGACATCGATGGTGGTGCATTGTGTGCTGGTAACAGAAACATTTTCCAAAATGCTTTCTCTTACTCATTATTCTTTATTATGTCATCTATCTATTACAGTGAGGCCGATGAATTATTTACTACTTCATTAAAGAAAGACAATATTGCATTCCCATTCAAGTTATCTGGTGGTTTAGGACTCAGCTGGGCCAACACTCCTACAATCTATAATTTCTGTAATGTTATCAGTTTGATTGTTTTCATTGCTTCTATCTCAGTCATGGCTAAAAGATTTAAATTAGTTCAAATTTATCGTGCTTCAATCATTTCGTTCGGTGTTCTTTTCTTCATCCTTCCTGAAATTACATTCACTATGCCAGATTACTCTGGATTCCCAAGTTTCATTTCTGATTTCTTTCTTTACTTTATTACTATGACTGAATACTATGTTTCTAAAGTTGGTGCTTCAATGATTTTAATTTTGGTTGATATGTGCTTCTCTGGTTCCAACAGAAGTAAGATGAATGGGTACGTTATGAGTTTGACTTCTGCTTTAGCTTATTTTGTTCCAGTTATTGCTGGTAAGATTTTTTCTGGTATGGATAACCATTCCCTTGGTGTTTTATTCTGGTGGTTGATGGTTGCCTTTACTTCAGGTACTTATTATCACTCTTGTGTCCTAAAGAATTGAAATAACTGACATGAAGGTTTGTCTTTTTTTTTTGAAGTCAACTGATTATTATGAAGTTTCTTCCCAGGTAAGTTCTTGATTTTATTTTATACTTATTTCTTTTGTGTTTTTGTTTTTTGCAGGAATATCTTATGCCTTATTAAGTGTTCTAGCTGGTAATCTTTCAATTTCGATTTAGCCATTCACAGACCCCCCATCTTATATATTAAATAGATATTTTCTCATATACTAGTTTCTAATTGTTCTTCTTCGCCCCTAATTAATGAACTCTTGGCAAAAATATATAATTTAAATTAATAAAATAAAAGTTAAATTATAAGTAACAATCTCAGAGGATCGAGCTAGTATTCAATAAAACAAAATAGTGGGAAAAAATGGAAGTATATGAACAAAACTAAAAAGTATTAACATTTAAAGTAGATATTGCTCTCAAATTAGAATAAAAAACAATGTAGATACCTAGAAGTAATACATCAAGGCAACAAAACCTGAAACCAAAGAACCGTAAACATAATTAGAAGCAGAGTCCAACATGTTAGCCGCCAATCCAGTAGAGCTGGAAGAACTAGCAGTAGCAACATTAGAAGTAGTGGCGCTGGAAGTAGAGGTAGCAGCAGTTGTAGTAGATGGAATATGAGCCAAAGTAGTAGACAAGACATCGGTTGAACTAGCATCACTAGCTTCATAAGCCAGATAATAAGAACCATTTTCGAAACGAGGAACTAAAGTACTGTTATAAATGGTCTCTGATTTATCATAAATACCATCCTCACCGTAATAGATGTAATAAGTGTGATTCTTATCAGCTTCAACTAATTGCCATTCCATGTCACCATCATAATAAACTAAGTGACCAGAGATTCTATATTGAGCATCAGAGTTGGCAGTTTCATTAACAACCAACTTCTTAGAGTCAGGATCAACATTCAAATAAACAATATCTTGATTCCATGGTCCTGAAGTACCGGATAATTCAATATATCCTTCATCATCAATTGAACAAGTGAAGTTGTAACATCTGTCACAGTATGGGAATAAACCAACTGCTCCATCTGCTGTGTATTGAAGAACAGTGCTGAATCCCTCTGGTAAATTTTCAGTTTGAGCAGCAACGTGAAGATAAAAAGAGTCAGACGAAGCTGAAACCAGAGAACTGAAGAAAGCAACAGCTATTGATGATAGTGAGAGGATGGAAACCATGTTTTATGATAAATTTTGTTGAGGAGTTCTACGAAATGGAGAAAAAAAGGTATGACACTGAAAGAGACAAGATCAGGATCGAGATGATCACTGTATATAAAAAAGATAAAACAAAAACCCATGAACATTAACTAAAATTAACCAGTACTATCTGGTTCCAGCGGGCTTCATTCATTCCAATCAGGAAGATTTCACTTCCCACGAACGTTTTGGACATATAGGTTAATTTTTTCGATTTTAATTGTTTTTTTATTAATTATAAAATTACGATATTGAAGTGCAACACCACCACATGATCAAATGTATTGATGAATAAGAAGCCCACTGCACTATTAACTCGGAGAGTCTCGGTAGAGCTTTCAACTGAATCTCATGACTAATTGCAGAAACAGAAGAAAACCAGGAAAGATTCTTACAACCAATCAGCTACTTCGCACATCGCCGATGGTAAGTAGAACAGTGAATAAACCAAAAGCCAATGACTCTCATTAGAAACCCAGGAGGGAACAAACTTAGCTAGAGTTACGGCAGTCCATAATAACTAGAGTTCATTTGTAAACAAATAAACAAACATACGATACTTTCTAATAGCAGCAATACTTCTAGTAAATTCGCACAACTGTATATCGCAGGTCTGACTTCTTTCTTGATGCGCCACTCAAGCCAATCAGTGTCTGTTAAATTGAAGTAATTTAACGTCTACAACGAACGGGCTGCAAGATTGAGTTTTTTGGATATTAACAGGGCGCAAGTTTGCGTTGGGTTTTGATCGGATGCTAAGAAACATGCAGACCGGAAACCTCTACCGGTCTATAAAAAATGCATGGAGGCAAACATGTGCATATCGGGACGGCAAAGAGGCTGAAATTCAAGCTAGCTGTGACAGGGTCTATACGCCGTTCGCGGACTCTACTCTTTTTCGAGTTCGAGATCAGATTATTAGTAATCAGAGTCTTAATTTCTTCCGACAACTCCATGAGAGGGAATTGAATCTGCGCAATCTAGGGTCCTACTCTAGCCAATCTCCACTGAATTGTATCATACAACATGTGTCTAAAGGGGCAATTGGTTGATGGAGTCTATACAGAATGAAGGCAATTAAGAGAATGGTCATATTATGAATAATATATGACTAAATAAGTGTACATAAGCTTAACAAGCTATTGATCGATCTGATAAAAATCCTGATTTGATATGGCATTGATCCGCTTGATCACGATTAATCAATATACAATTTTTATTTTTTTCAAATTTCTATATTTTTTCGAAAAGTAATTTATTTTTTCTCGGGAATTGTTAAAAGAAGAGAGAGCCAGGCTTTCTCTTTCAGGAGATTAATTATTGGTTGCAATATTCTGATTGACCTGAGTCAGGATTGGACCCGATGAATCGTATATCCTGGTGACCCAACCTTTTTTATTTTGTGTTTTGTGGGTTTGACTATATATGCCATGCATGCTCTTATAGCCCTTAAGACCTGCAACTTCAACTTCATTGTCATCTTCATCATCCTAAGTCTTTTTCGCCAACTAGATACTCGACCAAATTTACAAAATGAAATTCTCATCCTTACTCATAACATTTCTGTTGCTGCAATCGCAAGTGCTAGCTTTGACTATTAAAAAAAGAGCCAGTACTACTGCAAGTACCACCACTTTAACTGAAAGTATCTGGACAGGAACCTCTTCAGCTTCAACTTTAACCATCACTCCATATGCTTTTGATGGAGTCACTGTTTCTGCTTCTCCAGCTGCTGAAAACACTACTCCTTGGGTCTCTTTAGATAGTTCAGGTGTCCCTTCAGGTGTCAGTGCAACTGTCAAAGATTCAAGTACCAAAT
Source organism: Ambrosiozyma cicatricosa (assembly GCA_030579935.1). Classification (NCBI taxonomy): domain Eukaryota; kingdom Fungi; phylum Ascomycota; class Pichiomycetes; order Pichiales; family Pichiaceae; genus Ambrosiozyma; species Ambrosiozyma cicatricosa. The sequence goes on along the minus strand of JAKTRY010000483.1, from coordinate 1,589 downwards.
CTGCTTCTTCAACCCCCACCAACACTAACTATCCAACAAATTATATTGCAGCTCCGCCAGTCCTAGGATGTTTTAACGATAGAGTGTCTTCAGGTAATGCTTTCTGTATCTCAAATGGAACCGAATGGGTGCTTGATGAAACATACTGGATTACATGGAATCCATTATATTGGTCTGAATCCGAAGTTGTTACAAAGTCTAAGATTATGATTAGAGCTTATAACGCTGATAATGATACCGATGCATTACTGACTTCAGATTGGATTAAGTCGGCTCAGAACTTTTATGCTTTTACTGTTACTCAAGATTACATTGATTCTAGTTCTGATGGATATGTTCAACTTTTAGTTGCCCCTTTCACTGATGATGAATCAACTGTTAGTTCAGATACCGTTGATGGTCCTGTTATCAAACTTCTTTCGTCTAAATCAGAAGCTTCTTCTAAAATTTCAAGATTGCCTTCAGATAACGCTGATGGTGGTTCCTCATCCTCTTCTCATCATAGCAAAGCTACGGTGATAGCTCCTGCTGTCGTTGTTCCTGTTGTTGTGATTGGTCTAATTGCTGGTGGTTTGGTGTTTCTCTTCTTTTACAGACAAAAAAAGAATGGTGGTAAATCTTCCTTTTCTTCTTCTGGTGATAGTTCAGATGATGACAATACACGTGATATTGAAATGAAGAAAAGAGATTCTTCCAAGTCTACTAAGTCTCAAGGTATCAATACTTATCATGCAAATGACAGTTTGGCCCAGTCTGTTGGTACTAATCCATTCAAATAGTTACTTTAAGAGTTTTGCATTCAAATTGCTACGATTCAAATTAAGTAAATTTGCAAAGTAAGTATATGAGCTTATTTTTTAACACGTTCCTATATATACAATATATATAAGCCTAATTCTTTATCTTGTACTTTCTTTATATCTTTAATGTGTTTTTGTTGATTCTTATATATATAGTACATATTCTTTGCCTCCTTTGTCAATCAGCAAGGAATCCTATATTTCTTGTCCGTTTTGTTTCTTTCTAGTTTTTCTTCGTCTTCAATTATTTTTTTTAACTATAAAATTTCTTAATTAAATATACAAAGGCGTTTGGATTAAATATAAAAGGTTATAAAATTATATAGTGCAGGTCACTTAAAAAGGGTTAAAGAAAACGAAATTGTTTTCCTTTTATTTTTTTACCTATAAGAAATTTCATTTATATTAAGGGAATAAAAGCAGGAAAGTCTAATCGAATTCGATTACATCCCTTCAATAGTCCAGTTGATCGTTATTGGACACTAGTAAAAATGAATCACTTGCTTTACAACCTTCTTCAGTTGAGGTGCTGTCACATTAGTTGGAATGAATTGATGTGTAATTTCGGGGATGGCGAAAAATGATGAATGTTTATTTGTAATTGTGAAAATAAGCAATCAGCGTATTCGGTTGTCGACTATTTCGGTACATCCGCGTTCTGGAATTTTCCCGAACGATCGGTTCTTGTTTATATCGAAAGAAGTATTTCGACAGTAGCAATTACCTTATGTGTGAGTGGTTGTCTAAATGAGACTTTTGATAAGTGTAGAGTAAGTGTTTGTGACGATT
>JAKTRY010000482.1:0-17480 GCA_030579935.1 Ambrosiozyma cicatricosa | reverse complement strand
CTGTGTGGCAGTACAATTGGGGCTGAGTGAGCGGCGCAGCATCTGATTCCTCACACAGACATGAGTTAGGTTCCTTGGCCCAGTTGGTTAAGGCATCGTGCTAATAACGCGGGAATCAGCGGTTCGATCCCGTTAGGAACCATTTATCTTTTTTAGAATTTTCAAATTCTAAATATCCAGAATTGCAATTAAATCGAACAAAATTATATATTCCGTTCACATCAAGGTGAATTATTGTGAGTGTAAAATTTTGAGAGCTAAGAACATGTAACAAATGATTAAGATATCGGTCTACCTGCACATCCGTAGAATGGTGGGGGGGGGGGGGGGGGAACAAGTCGTTTATAAAGGCTTTCCTTTATCTTCTAGATCAGCTAACTACTATCGCGAACGTTGAATCCAAGTTGGAATTCCTACTACAGTATTTGAAAGAGAAACAAAACAATCTGGATAGCTAAAAGTACGTGCTCAAAATTTCCAATTTACCTCTTATCTTTAAGTCAATAAACCATGAGTGTGCTAATAGAAACGTCATCAGGTAATATAGTGGTTGACCTTTTCGTGGAAAAGTCACCAGATGAAAGTTTCAAATTTCTCAAGTTGTGCAAATCCAAATATTACCACTATTCCCCATTTACAAACATTCAAAAAGATTTCATCGTTGAAACAGGAAACCCCAAGTTTCCCCAGACGCCTACATCAATCAATGATCTCACCACTGGATGGACAAAGCAATCGAAATCTTTGAGTGATCCTCCCTGCCATGATGATGTTGGACTTATTTCATTTTTAAAGAAAGAAAGGAATCAATCATTTGAACCACAGTTCATTTTGACATTAACCAACGACAAAAGAACTTTGGAGGTATTAGATCACAAAGCAACAGTGTTCGGGAAAGTGAGTGAAGGATATAATGTTTTGAATACCATAAACAAATCGCCTGTTGATGAAAACCTTCGACCACTGAAAGATATAAGAATTTTCCGTACATTTGTCCTCCAGGATCCGTTCCCTGATCCTTCTTCTTTCAATCCACCCCAGAGTCCATTGCCAACAGAGGAACAAATAGATTCTTTCAGATTACTACTAGAAGATGGTTCTGATGATGACACAGATTCAATCCAGGAAAAAGAGAGCGAAGCAAAGTCCATTTCACAGGCTTTGACTCTGGAACTGCTTGGTGATTTGCCAACATCAAACATAAAACCCAGCGAGAAAGTACTTTTCATATGCAAGTTGAATCCTATAACCACTGAAGAAGATCTTAAGTTGATTTTTTCAAGATTTGGAGATGTTCAATCAGTAGAGGTTATTAAGGTTAAAGATACAGGAGCATCATTGTGCTATGGGTTTATTGAGTTTAAGGATAAAAAGAGTGTCGAGGTTGCCTACTTGAAAATGGATAATACATTAATTGATGATAGAAGAATTCACGTAGACTTCAGTCAAAGTGTGAAACATAGAAGCCATTCTGGTGATCAGAATACAGCTCATGGCCACCCAAGACCAAGGTATCACACATCAGAAAGTTCTAGACACGATTCAAGGTATAGTAGAAGAGATTATGATCACAAGGGTCATACATCAAGAAGTGAAAGCTCAAGATCAAGTCGTTCAAGATCACACAGAGAGTCAGAAACGGGCAATGGAAGCGGTTCGAGTGATAGAAAAAGGCGTCGTCATAACCATCAACACCATCATCATCAGTCTCATAGAGATAGATTTTGAGCAGTATAAAATTATTATCTTTGGTGAATAAATATTTCTTCTTTTTTTGCTATATACACAGAATAATACTAATATTTTAATTGTCGTAAAAAAAATCATAAAATGCGTAACTCTATTTGTTGCTAATTTGAGAAACCATAAAGTCCTTCAAGAATGGAGTATTGTTGATGGCATCAAGACCCAATGATCTAACCATAACCAAAGGTGAAAAATCTGTAGAGTAAATCTTGTGAATCTTATCAACAATACCCAAAAGAACATGGTTAGCTGGGTATCTTTCACTGAAATAACCTTCCAAGGCAAATTTGGAACCAATATCCAAACCTCTTTCAGTAGAGGTTTCCAAAACTCTAACTAATGACTTGACATCACCTTGACCCATATTCAAACCTTGACCAGCCAATGGATGGGTAGTGTGTGCAGCGTCACCAACCAATGCAACTCTTTCTTCAACGTAGGTATCAGCATGACTCAACTTCAATGGGAATCTACCTCTCGATTTTGGAACAATTGACTCAATCTCAAGAGGATAGTTTTCGTATTCTTCCTCCTTTAACTTTGAGTTGAAGAGATTTAATCTCCAACTGATTTCTTCCATTAGAGTTTCGTCATTCTTAGCTGCCAGTTTGTACAAATATCCCATTTCTGATGGGGATAACTTGGCACCAGCGTTGACCATGGCAACAAACTTTTCCTCAGGTAATTTCATCAAAATATCAGCCAATTCTGGGGTAGTGGACCAGACAAGGGAACACCAGTTATCTGGCAATGGTAGTTGAGCCAATGGTCCTGATGTTAAGAATCTCTGCCAGCCTGTAGAAAATCTGAATGCATCATCCCTGTACTTCAATGTTGCAACAATACCCCATCTGTTGTATGCCCAGCCTCTGCTTTCAATTCCAGCAAACTTTCTGGCCGGTGAGTTATAACCATCACATCCCACCAACAATCTGGTTTTGATTGAATCACCTGTAGACAGTTGTAAAATAGGCCATTTATTCTTTTCATCTGATGTGATTTCAATGACCTTGGTTTTGTCAAGAATCTCCAACGGGTTTTCTGCATTATCTTTGTTCAACTCCTTAATTCTTTGAAACAATCCAGATTGAATATTAAAATTTTCACACATGGTGGCAATCTCTGGTGAATCAAATTGTATTCTTGCATTGGTGATACCATCGTAAGCATAAATATTGTCATATGTCTCCGTTCTTTCTTCTTTGAAATGATCCCACGCCTTAATTTCTTTTAAATATGAGATTGTAGCTGGAGTCAAACTCACCACTCTGTTCATGAAATTTGCAGGAGGTGATTCATTGAATTTCTCCAGTGGTTCTATAAGATTTCCTCCTTCAACCAATTTGATCTTTAAGTTTCTCAAAATTGGGGAGTTCTTGATTGCAGAAGCCAAGGTTAAACCTGCTGGACCACCACCAATGATGACAATGTCACTAGTATAAGTCTTAGCTGTAGTAGCAGCTGTAGCCATAAATCTTCTTAACAGCATTGTTCAATGATTGATGATGATGATGATGATGATGATGATGATGATGATGATGATGATGATGACCAAGTATGATGTATTTGGTGGTCTTCTATTATACGACAACTTGATGATTTTCATTGGCCGGAGCGGTGGGTTGAGTAAGCACCAAAAACAGGAGATTTCCAGCTCGTACATACACCACGGGTGGCAGTGCACTGTGCACAGCCACAACAAACTTTTCTTATCGACTGAGCGGAGGAATCAACTTTTGGCTGAACGAATGGAAAATTAGGAGGACATTGACAATCCAGCAAACCTAAGCTGAAACCACCTCCATAGAAGATAATGATCAATTAATGCTCATTCTCTGACCACGAGTTTGTCACAAACATATTTGAATCTCCAAGTTTTGTCGTCCTACAAGCAATTATTTCAAACGGCCATCTCTAAGATCCGCCTGACTTTGAACAAAACTTCCATTCCCAAGGTTACCATGACTCAGACCCGACAACATTCAACTTTGAAAGGAAATGATCTCAAGGACACAGTCTCTGTGAAAAATCTCAAATTTTCATGCCAACTTTACAATCAACAAAAACACCTAGATCTCAGTTTAGACTTGAAGACTTCATTTCTCAAAGCTGGTTTAACAGATGATCTCAAGTATTCCATCAACTATGCTGTTTTATCCAGAGCAGTGAAAGAGTTTGAGTTAGCCAATGAAAATAAGCATTTCACATCATTCAAAAAGCTAGGCGAATCACTTTTCAAAGACGTCATTTTCAAACAGAATTCAGACTATGCATCCTTAAATATCGACGAACACCAGTCTTCAAACAATGTTCAAGTGAAACTTCACCGATCCATCAACAGAGATGATAGTTCCATCACAACCCAAGAGAATTCCGCTGACACTCTCAAGATACGTGATTTGAAACTTATGACGATCATCGGAGTTTTCACTGAGGAGAGATTCACGAAACAACCTGTTGTCTTAGATATCACAGTCCACCCCAACTCCGAATCTTCTTTGTGGTCCACAGGCCCAGATAAGTTGGTTTCTCAAGTCACAAAGTACATTGAGAACTCAAATTTCAAGACAGTTGAAGCTTTGGTTTTAAACGTTTGCAAGTTGGCTTACCAGATTAGCTCGGGTGTTGAGAAGTGTGAGGTGAAGGTTATTAAACCTGATGCGATTGATTATACAGATGGTGTCGGTGTGTCTGTTATTAGAACCAAAAAGGAGATCGAAGCTGAAGTGGATGATGTGGTTGCATTCGATTCTAGAAATGTTACTGTTGACAAATTTTCCATCCCTAATTTGAACTCTGAGACAGCTGCTATTGCCCAAGCAGACGAGCACAAAACCCATACGGTGTACCTAGCTTTCGGTTCCAATGTTGGAAATCAACTATCTTTCATCAATGGGGCAATTGATGCATTAAATGAAAAGAATATCAAAGTTTTGCAAACATCATCGCTTTACAAGTCCAAGCCAATGTACTACTTGGATCAATCTGATTTCATCAATGGTTGTCTTAAGGTTGAAACTGTTTTATCCCCTCATGACATGTTGGAGGAACTAAAGGACATCGAATATAATGTCTTCAAAAGAGTTAAGAAGTTTGATAACGGACCTAGATCGCTTGATCTTGACATTCTTTTTTACGATGGCTTGATTTTGAATGATCCAGATTTGAATATTCCACATATCAGAATGTTAGAAAGAAGTTTTGTTCTGTTGCCATTATGTGAAATCTTGCCACCTACATTTATTCACCCAGTCACAGCCGAACCTGTTCATGATCATTTGAAACAACTTATCACAGGAACCAGACAAGTTGATCCTAATGTTCAAACATCCATTGATCTAGTCAATTTAGTCCCACTAGTTGATAATTCCAAAGAATTCAGATACATTGAGTACGATTTATTCAACAATAGATCTAAAACACAATTGATGTCCATTTTGAATGTCACACCAGATTCTTTCAGTGACGGTAATTCCTCAAATTTGATTGTTGAGAATGTGATGAAAAGAATTGATAATATGATTGCTAATGGTGTTGATATCATAGATATTGGCGGCTGTTCAACTAGACCAAACTCCGAGCAACCTTCGGAAGAGGAAGAGCTTTCAAGGGTTCTTCCTGTGATCAAGGCCGCAAGAGCTAAATATCCGTCTTCAGATGATATTTTGATCAGTATTGATACCTACAGATCGAGAGTTGCTGAAGAAAGTATTAAGGCTGGTGCTGATATTATTAACGATGTTAGTGCAGGATTGTTTGATAAAAAGATGTATAATGTGGTTACTAAATATGGTACGCCATATATCATCAATCATTTGAGAGGTGACATATCTACAATGTCAAAGTTGACTACTTACGAAGAAACCAAGGGCAAAGACCTGCATGTTTTTACAAAGGCAAATAATCAACCAGCAATGCTTATCAATGAAGTCTCTAAAGAATTATGCCAATGCATAAGTAAGATGTCAGAGAAGGGTGTGAAAAGATGGCAAATAATTCTCGACCCGGGATTGGGCTTTGCTAAAAACCTTGATCAGAATCTAGACATCATTCGTGAATTACCATTGCTCAAAAAATACAGCCAGTTGAATACAGCAACGGGCGAATTCTTGAGTTTTGAACATATCCCATTGTTGCTCGGTCCTTCAAGAAAGAGATTTATTGGAAAGATCACCGGAAAAGACATTGCTTCGGATAGAGTCAACGGTACCAGTGCAGCCGTGACTGCATGTATCGGATATGGCTCGGATATTGTCAGAATACATGACTACAAGGAGATGAAGGATGCTTGTTTGATGGCTGATGCTATTTACAAGGGTATCCGTTAACCCATACTATTCTATTTTATACACATGTTTGCTTATTTAGAAGGAACCTTGTTTTCCATCTTCTAATAATTTACACTAATTTCTACACTCCTTTTGATTTATTGCATAATACGAGATATCGCATATTATAAATAAGTTGATGATGTAATTAGAGCAAATTTTGGGATAAAAAGCAAGGAAGTATAAGAGGATCGGTAAGTAAAGAAGTATAGTATAAGTTGTATATAAAACAAGAAAGAAAAACACAGAAAAAATAAAAATGTAAACAGATAGGGAAGAAAAGATGCAGTTTTTATAGACAAGATAGGAAAAGCAAAATAACAAGACGAACACAGTCACGTCTCACCTCCAACACATCTCACATATACAATCAATCATCTCCTTCCAAATCGGCAAGCCAAAACAAAACAAATCTTTTTTTTAATTTTTTTAACATCCGACACACAACAAACAAGCAACGACTTTGTAATATTTTTTCAACATCATCAAACAAACAAAATAAGTTTCAACGCAGTAATGAACTTATCTAGACGATAAAATAAAAGAAAAAGAACACGCACTTAACAACTAAACATTGACTTACTCTTCAGCGGCAACTGGGGCATCAGAAGCAACTGGAGCAGCATCAGCAGCATCATCATTTGGACATTCTCTAGCGAAATGACCTTCTTCACCACACTTGTAGCAAGTTCTGCTACGGCCAGAACCAGAACCGTTTTGGTAACAGTCCTTAGAGATGTGACCGAACTTACCACAGTTGTAACACTTGCTACCAGAAGAAGCACCAGAGGCTTGACAATCTCTAGCGTAATGGTTAGCACCACCACACTTGTAACAAGTCAAACCACCTTGTCTACCACCGAATGATCTACCACCACGAGCTTCTTGGTAACAGTCCTTAGCAATGTGACCAAACTTACCACAGTTGTAACACTTGGATTGGGTTTGGCGGTGTGGTTCTGGACATTCAGATTGAACGTGACCGATTTGCTTACAGTTGTAACATTGTTTTTGAGTGGTTTGTTTTGGAAGAGGGCAATCCTTGGATTCGTGGTTTGGTTGCTTACAGTTGTAACACAATCTTTCAGCTTGTTCACAGTCTTCAGCCTTGTGACCAGCTAGACCACACTTGTAACAGGTTCTTGGAAAATGAGACATTTTTTGAATAATAGGGATAATTTATTTATGATTTGTTTGATACGACAGGAATAAACTTGTGGTGGAGTTGGGGGAGGATCGATGGTCATCAATTTTGCGTTCGTTTTAAACTGGAAATGGAAAATTTGGCACAAAATTTTGCAAACGTTTTGGCCGGGACACGACTCCCACAAGAATGTGACATTTTCATTTTGTTGGAAATTGCCGAATTGGGCCAAATTGGATCAGATCAGAAACTCGTTTATGTCGCGATCATCATGATTTCGTGATTCGTATATCGGTAGGCGCATTTCAATTGATTTCTGATCTGATCTGATAATACAACCGAGTTTCGGTAGCAGTTTCAATGTCAATACGGTTAAAGGGGATAGCTTTTACATTACACTAGACTAGGTTCTAACAGAACGGGCGAACATAAGTAGTGGAATTTCATGTCTCTGTATTTTTGTAAAAATTGAATGCATTATCGTTTGAACACAGAATTCAAATCATCATCTGAGTCGGAGTCGGAGTCTAAAAAATCAGAATTGTCAAGCAAAGAAGCCTTTCTTTTAGTTGATTTCTCTTTCGTTGAACTGGAAACTTGGATAACATCATCACCGCTATTATCGTTAACGCTGCTGTCATTCTCGTCTTCTGAATCACCAAACTCGGCTTCATCCGGGTCATTTTTATCCATCAAATAAAAACCGTAGTCATTCGTTGAAACCATTAACTCATAAGCCTTCTCCAGTTTATCTTCGGCATCATCAAACGCCATATCCTCAATAACCATTCTAGCAATCACCTCTGGACATAACACATACATGGTAAAATATCTCTTTCCCCAAAATTGAATGGTCTTATCATGTCTTGCACTTTCTCTCAATGGACTCTCCAATGTTTGCTCTAAATACTGTGCTATGAGACTTTGTCTCTTCTGTCCAAAATAACCATGATATTTGTTCTTTGGTATACCAATGATTTCCATATCCGTGATCACTGAACGATGTGATGATTCAGCAAAATCTTTGGCGATATCATAAAAAAATGATTGTTTTGATTTTTTCAGTATTTTTTTCACAAGTGGAATATATTTTTCAACTCTTTTTATGATTTGATCTTTGTCCAATATCTCAGGGTTTACCCCGGGGAATTCTTCCTTATATTTTTGCCTCACTGCTTCCACCATTTCTGACTTATCACCACCCAATATACTCTTTACTGAGTTATCGTTGGGTGGTTTCAAGCCTTCAATGTCTTCTATCACATTATCCACAATCGAATCGTTGTCATTATCGAGCAATGCATCAAGTCTATCAGAATTTGCAGTTCTCCTAGTTCTAGAATCAGATGATGTTTTCTTCAATTCATCCATATCATTGATGAAATTTTCTGTATTTTTCACACTTGCAAGCAAATTAGACACTTCGTCACTGTTCTTAATTTCTTTTTTCTTATAGGAATGATTATTCAGAAGATGACGTGAATGCTTGGGGTGTTTAAAAGTCATACCAGAAGGTGAATCATTCTCGTCAAAGTCAAACAAATCATCATTATCAAAATCATCAGACTGTGAACTATGGACAGTAGCTACCTCAACGGCATTTTTGGATTTCCTCTGCTTTTTATGGGATGACGACGAACCACCAAGACTTAAATTATCCATTGGGTAAAAACGTTTGCGATTGATCTTACCTAGTGGATTTCTGTTTCTGTTTTTCGATGATGATTTAGGCACACTCAGTAAATCTTCTCCCTTAGGTATACCTTGTGGTCTATGATGAGCTATTGGCTTAGTACGATCTAGTTCCTGAGTTGGGGGTGATATAGTTGTTGCTTTCGAATTGGAGGTGTACAGTAAACTTCCTTTTCGTGATCCATTGGGGGTGGGGAAACGAGTTTTGCTGTTTTTCAAACTTTGCAATGATCCTATTTTAAACTGAGCCATGGTCAAAGTGATAATGAGTTTGATTTGATGCTGTGTATCCCTGGTGTTTTTGAGAAGAAGTCTTGTTATTTTGTTTAAGTACATGAGTGCTTGGTTTACATTGGCACGTTAATTATGGCGTCTCGCACGAATTACACGTTAAAAAAGATGAGTCCAAATTCAAAAGAATCATATTGTGGTGCACGGGTGTTAAACAATAGTTCCGATTCAGGTTTCCTATCTACCAATCAATAATCTCAAAGCCGATAAAAACCGTCTCCTTCTAATTTCGGCTGGCATCCACTTCAATTCAGTCGTCGACCATAATTTGTTATCATGTGTGCAGTGTGCACATCAGATGCATGCAATAGATCATGTTTTAAAATTAATTACAGAACTGTGTACCAGCTTTATCAAATTAAATTAGTGTATACGTGTGCATATAAATATCAAGCAAAAAACTCAAAAGCAATCAATGAAAAGAAAGACATAATTAACTAAAAAAAACGAAAACGTAGATGAAATAGAACCAGCTAAAATAGAAGTCGACAAAACAATTGGCCATGGTTTTTTTTTTCGAAATACTAGAAAAATGGTTAAAAGTACAAAAAGTCAGATTAATGGAGATTATTGCAACAAACTAGGCAGAATTAGAATACAACGCCACCATTTTTGTAGATTGCATGCAGCCAGAAATAATAAAAGAACAGTGTGAGCAACCAGAACCACTTGAGAAAAATAGAAACTGTGTAGTTTGTATTTTGAGTGTAGCAATATATATCAGCAAAGAACGTATGGGGAGGTTATTTCATGATAAATGGGGTAAATAATGTGAATTTGCAGTATGAAGAAAAATGGGAAACGGAGATGAAATTATCAAGGTTTGAATTGATAGATATTGGATAAAATTTAGCAAAAAAACTCGAACCGATGTCATCATTTGGGATATCTTTAGCTTTCCAGGCTTTGAACACTGTACACTGCAAACAAAATAAGCCAGCTCAATGGTTTAGCAAATAGAAGTGTAAGCTCGGCTCATGTGTACCAGTGATCAATAACCAATCATATAGAACATTTATGAAAAACCCCTTTATGAGGATTCCTCTAGCTGAGCCTTCAAATTGTCATTTTCCTTGCGTAGCTTCATGTTTTCCTCTTTCATAAACACAAGATAGTCAGTAACCATATCTAAAATCATGGACTTGTTCAATTTCTTTCCTCTTTCTTCACTGCTCAAAAATGAATGTGTTCCATCAACTTCAAAGGCTATATTCTCATTACTCATCCATGGAACTAATTTTTGCAGATTGGCTATCTTTGAGTTGATATTGATCCTGTACTTTCTTTCAATCTTATTGTGAGCTTTTCTTTGCGTCAAGGTCATTGGCTTCTTCACTCTTGATGAACCAGAAGATGATGTGGATGCAGTGGAAGAGACTGAACTGTTTCTTGATCTCTTCGAGCCTGCAGATGCTTTGTTAGCTGTACCTGTGTTAGATTTTGTGTCTGGCTTTGCCTTACTTTGTGAAACCTTGTTAGCAACTGCTCTAGTTGTTGTCTTCTTAGGTGAGAATTTTAATTCTTGTGTTTCTGGCTGTTGTTCTTCTTGTTTGATAAATATTGCAGGCGTGCTTGGTCCACCAATTGAGCTAGCAACTGAATAAATACCGGTATCAATTGGCGTTATTCCATTAGCATCAATATCAAATATATCACCATTGTTTGATAACGAATCATAGCTGCTCAACGAAGTAATTGAACCCTTTCTATCATCAGAGTCTTGATCATTCATTTGAATACTTTCAAAAGCTTTCTGTGGCTGTTGTTGTTGTTGTTGTTGTTGCTGCTGCTGCTGTTGATCCTCATCAAAATCAGCAGAAGACATCCACAAGTTGGTCAATCCTGAGGAATGAACACCCATCCCAACTTGAGACATGAGATTATGGGTGGTTGGCTCATTTTGTGATTCATCAAAGTAGCCAAAATGGTTGTTATTTTGAGGGGTATTGGACATAAGCATACTTTGTAAAGCTTGTGGAAACATTTATGCTCTTTAATTGATTATTGATATGATAATTGAAATTGCTGTGATTATAACTGTTGTTGTTCTTGTTGTAAATACGTTGATCAATGTAGTTGGATCTGTTGAACCTTGATGCTACTGTGGCTGTTGTTAACTTGGTAGATCAATTGAGTTGTAACTTGAACTTCAGAAATTGTATGATTAAGGAATGGTATAGGAATTTAAATAAGTGGAACAATGTTAATTGAGTGCAAGTTGCATAAGAGGGGGAACTGCAGTTAATGAGCTAAAGAACGGTGAAAAGCAGGTTGGCGGCAAATGAGCAAGTATTTATACCAAGCTTGCTGCAATTACGTTTTTTTGTACCGAATAATATTAATACCCAGCCCTCGTGGATGCATGAATTTTTTGGAAATTGGAAATTGGAATGCAAATTATTATTATTTCGAAATTCGATCTCATATATCTGGTCCATTAATCAACTTGATGCACAGAACTTATGTGTATAGTGAAAATCAAAAATCTAAGATCAAATCCAAAACCAAATCCAAGCTAATTGAAGAAGACTCATGCACGCTAAATTGCAACTTTCTGATATCGTTTTCCATTGACAACATTCAATCGAAGAATGTTCATACAAAAGCCAATTGTTGTGCTGTCATTTTGAATGCAAAACATGCTATTTCGTTACAAATTGGGTAACGTAAGAATTAAAATTGTAAGGATATTTCGGGTGCATCTGAATCATAACAGGCACAATTCTTCAATCTTCTACATACTACCACATACGTTGCAGAACTTCCAACTTGTCGAGTCGATTTAACTTTAGTCTTTAAACTAAAAGCGGCGGCCTCGCTGCCCACTATTGTTCTTTTTCTCTCTCCGAGCGGCGCAAACAATTAAATCTCAGACGATGTTCTAAAGTAAAGAGTTGCATGCGGCACCCTTTATTCTCTCCACTTTGGATTCATCTCTGTGAATGTGTGTGAATGCGCACCGCCGGTGATTTTACAGCTCTCATCACACTCCGCCGCAATCCCCCAGCAACACACCTGTCGGTATCAATTCCGCGATCACCATATGTTCTTTCTCAGCCCGTTGGTTTCATTATGTCCATCACAAATGATGGAGGATTTTTGGTTTTCTCCACATACCTTTGCTTAAAGATCTGTGAGGAGTTGGAAAAGAGCTGCATTCTTCTGTCTAGTGGGACACCAGAGCAGTGAAGGTAAGTGTGTTTATGACCACAATGAGTACACTTGGGATCAGCGATACAGTGGGATCTGGTGTGATTTGTACTGCCACAATAGTAGCAATGTGTGGGAAATCTCCGAGTTTCATATTCGAGATCCTTTTAATAAATTTTATTTTCCTATCCTCCTCGGTTGTCTACATCGCAAATCACATTGCGATAACTCGTCTTCGATGCAAGTAATGAAACTATCTTACGCTGGATTGCATTCCATATGTTTCATACCATCCTTTTTAGCAATATTTGCTATATTTTATTCTATCTTATTTGCCAAACTATTATTCATGAGCAATGACTGATTAATATCTTTTTTTTATTATTGTTTCTACTTTTACAAGATTTATTTTTAATCTGTTCTCCAAACATGACTGTCTTTTCTACCAGACGACCAATTGTATTTAAACCATACAATTTGCCACCTTGCAGAACAAGATTCTCCTTACTTTTGTTTTATATTTTATAACCATAAAATTATACCTAGAAAAATCTACCTACCACCCCAGAACTTTCACTTTCCCCCAGTGACTGGAATACATTGGTAAGATTTGTTCCCAGGGTCTATCACTTCCCTCTTCACCCTGCTTTATTTCCCATTTGTTCATTGATCCATTTACACCACCCACATTTCCCTCACTTTTTCCTGAATACTTATTAATTCAATACTTAAGAGTTGTACTTGCGTACTAGCCCAGAGCAAGTATCTCCACAACGCCGTCAGTTATTATTCCCGTTCCTCAGCAAAATATAACCATTGCCAATTTTCGCGTGCAATCGATGATGAATTCCTAGCACGCGGTTTCCCTATCACGACCAACTCGACCGCCACTCCACGCTGTTATTTCCAACACAATGTTTGGATGTAAGTCAAAGGTGAATTGTCATACTTGGCTCCTCCATAAATCAACGATTGACGTCTCTTAGGCACCATTCTACCTTTGAGATCAACCACGGCAAACATAATTGATTTTTCATAGACATTGCATGGAAAACATGGTTAGGTTAGGCTCCTATAGTTCAAGATCTGCTGTATGCTAAAAAAGACCTACGATTATTGGTATCCTATAGGCTAAAGACATATAAATTAAGGTTGGATTTGAGGGTGACGCATACACATGTGTACTGAAAAAGAAAAATCAACACTTGCCATGTTTGATATTCTCGAGATCCCTCGTAAGCATGTATATTAATTTGATAGAAGGTAAAGAATGACTTTCCATAGGGATTAATTGCAAGTCTCGCATCATACAATTCTGAGATTACCCTATACAGAGCTTATGAAATGATATATCAGTTAAGAAGCGGGTTCTCCTATATGGGTGTTGGTTTGTACAATATGGGGTCTGGAGTCCATGGGCCTCCTTTAAATTTTCAAAAGTGGTATGTACTGCTTAAGAGAGTTTTATGAGTTTTACATGAGGGATAATTTCCGGATGATTATATGATGGTGGGTAAGCATGCCTTATAGGTGAGAGAACATATACCATATACCTGTCCAGTCTATTATTGTTTTAGTTATTAAAATATTGGATGGCCCGGGTGCCAAGCGTGAGATACAGTTTTTCGGATGTATAACTTGTAAGCTTTAAAGAAGTCTATCACCCAATTAGGTAATTGGATTTCTTCCATCTTTTTCTTTTAAATTTGGTCAAACACATGTATAAAGTTTGACCATCCAGAAAGGATTAATTGGAGAATCATTAATAACCAATATGTGCTGCACTGTACATATGAATTCTGTATTCAATTGCAACGTGCCGTGGTTTAGCTCGTGAACCCCATATATATTCAATGACGTGCATATATGCATACAGATATATGGTCTATTCCTTCACAATGTATGTGCATTATCTCATAATCAAACGTGCGTGTTATCTTTTTCAATTGAACTAGTCTGTCATCGATCGATGGATAAACAGTACATGGACAGCTGCCTGTCCACAAGGAACAAAAATTAGATAGGCGCCGAAGCGCTTATCAATAATCGGTACAATTTATTTTTCCACCAGGTATGAGAGGTCTATGTAGGTTTTCCAATTTCAAAAGAATATGGGTCGGCAAAAAAAGTCGTCCTTTCTTTCGATATCTATATGTCACTACCTAGTATATAGCAACTTTCTTCATTTCCAATGTACTTTCTTCTTAGCTAGAAGATTGTTCAGGACACCCCAATTGTTTCAGGGAATTGTCATCGAAATTTTGTAAATGGGGTATAGTGCATGTTGAAATCCTTCTGTCATATCCCCTTAACACAACAAAATATATATGGCTATTCCATTTTCATCAATTTGATCGGCTCTTAAAAGTTAAGGAAAACGGCTACAGGCGCAATCTGGCTCCGTGGCTCTCGCTAATCAAGTTGGTTACGGCCGTGTTAAAAAGCCAAAAATAAATCACTTTAACACAGATTTGGTTTAATTTTTTTTTGTCGAAAGCGTCGACATACTCCGAATGCATACGTACGTCAATCAAGCACACATGCATTGAGTGTTCGCCCATGTGGGATTCGGAGCCACGAATTCAGTACATTCGAAGTCCCGATATTAACTCAATTGACTTGTTGTTTCACAAATATGCTTGATGATAATGTACGCTATATAGGTGCAACTATATAGCTGGTTTAATTCATGAACATATATAAGAAGTAGAAAAAGATATGTGCGACCCGGTCTCCTCCATAATATGCTCAGATTTTTCACTTACACTTCATACGAAACACCGCCGCTACTCAACAAATTAACTTCTTGGCCCGCCGCATGGCCTTCAAAGAATCTGCGCGGGAACTAAATTGGAAATTAAAGATTTTGAATTTCCCCAAACTTTAAGAAAATCCACATTCTTTTCGCCAGACCGCCGCAAACCCCTTTAAAACGTTTAAACTTTGATCATCAAAATTGTTTTTTTTTCATATGTACACGTTTCTTTGTAATTGATCTCGAATGAATGTGATAGTTATGGATGACATGACATTGTTTTGAAACTTTGGAATGTCTTGGACATATACATGTGTAGCTCCACACAGTATCGAACCACTATTTGTTTTGTAGGCAATATTGCATATCTTTCTTTAATTTGCACATGTGCTTGTGTTATCATAATTAGTTAAAATTTCAAGTTCAAGCCATAATATATGAAGGTTGAAACTCATCTTAATTTAATTACAGGTTCTTGGGTATTTTACAATTTTGAACTATTTGGTGCGTTGTTTACATATGATTCAAATGCAACATTTTACTTAGCTGATTATAAATCACAAAAAAATGACCAGAAAAAAACATCATGATTGAAGCGAGCTATAAGAAGGACAAGAAGCTCTTTGAATCAATATTCATAAAATTTCAAGGCCAGTGCATACATGATCAAAATCAATAACCCCTGGAATGTTAGCTTTTCGAGTTTTAAAACGCATTAACAAGCATATGTCCTTCAAAGCTGATCCATTGTCAACTTTTCCACGTTCCATATAGAATCAGATAATATGATTCCCTTAAGCAAGTTACTATAGGTTCCTGATTTGCTTCTGGAAATCATGCATAGCCAGGAGCTGGCTATGCAGATGTGGGCGATAACCGGAGCCCAAATGATCAATGCATCCAAGAATTAGAACAAGCTTAAATTACTTCTACAATTTACCAAATTTAATCCATCTCATGCACATGATCATTCCCAAATATTTGCGAATACCCGAATTATTTCAATTAAACATTAATTAACGGTGTTTCGGTATTTTTATTTGAAGTTGATGACTATATTCACATGAATTAATATACACTCCGGGTGCATGTATCATATGATCATGTATATTTGAGTGTTAAAAGAAACGAGATTAAAGAGGTAAAGCCAGCTGGAAATTTAAGGACTATAATTTAGAAAACGGATGTTTTTGAACACTATTGCAAACTACATTTTTCCAAATTAACTTTTCTGGGGATTCTTTAATCATGCACGTGCAGAGAAGGTTATTGAATACAGGAGAATGGTCTGATTTTGGGTGAAAGTACGCGAATTTTTATATTGTGTCCTAGAAAAAAACTCTGAAGAATCAAAGCTCAGTTCGATCTGAAATTTTCATGATGAGCATTGCCATTAGCTGGCCGAGGCCGACAGAGAAATTTGGAATACTATCTTAAGTTTCAGCCGTATTTAGCTGATCGATCTCAATTTGAATTGAAATACTATTTCTAGTATATCTAGCCAAGCCATCTAATTAAAGGCCAGTAAACGTACGTTTTGTGACGGTATATGTTAAGTAGTCTTCTATCAATATCGGGTATATCTCATCTCTGGCGATACATAATACATGGTCCTATAAAGCCTATACAAGATATGCATTTTCTTTTTACTTATGTTTTTACATACAAAGATGCATGTATACATTACTCCAATAGAGCATAAGAAGATCATGCAGCTCGGTACATTTCGGTAGTAAATAGAATGATGAGATGAGTTGAATTGGGTAGCATGGCTAGCTAAAGTAATTAACTAGTGTATACGGGCCGGTGTTTGTTCCGATACTAACATATATACCATGAAGGGTTTCGATAATTATAAACCCTAATATTAAATGAGTTTTATATTTAACAAAAGCATCCCTCAAACATTGATCTTATCATCGTCATCGTGTGGACAAGGCAGGCTTGAATTTCCAAGTTCTCCATTTTTAATCACATAATTAATAGTTGGCAAGAGTCCAGACCCCATTCAGATTTTCATGCCATACGTGCGCAGCTAGCTTGGAGAAACGAGATCTGTTAGATTTTTAATAACCACATGTGGGTTGGTTATGATTGATGATCAAAATTAAATGGTTAGCCCACCAACTATTATTGGGGTGCAGATGAAGTTTTCAATCATATGATACGGGAATTATTAATCATACACATGCTTTCAGAGGTTACTCGTTAAAGTTTGTGCAATATATATATATATATTTCTAGAACTTTAGACCAGTTACCTATAAGGATTCAAAATTATTTAGTAATGCCATTACTGCCATTTTATGTTTTTTCGAGTGGCCAATTCTAGTCTCCGAATAATCATACACACCATCACCAAGAGAATAATGCC
>JAKTRY010000481.1:0-17566 GCA_030579935.1 Ambrosiozyma cicatricosa | reverse complement strand
CACATCCAATTCTCAACCTTACAATTTTCTTCGCAATTGATTTCTTCTCTTTTTTTAAAAGAAATCCCATTGAAAGAAATATCCTTTGTGTTTTCCTTGTATTCAAGCCAAAGAAGCTTTATCCGTTGATCACATTGCGTGTCTCTGTCGTTCATCTGTATCTCGTTCAAAGACTTGTTAAAGTTGTCTTCATGTTCTGATAGCACCTTAGCTCTATGTCTATTAACTTCCGGGGCCTCTCAGTCAGAGGAACGAGCTTACGTACACACTTACTAGTACCGTCATCAATAACAGGGCTGTGCACGACAAATATCAGATTTCATCATTCATCGTGGCATCATCATCTGAGATTTGAACACCGATTTTTTGTTCAATGTTCATCTCTCTTCCTAAACTTTACTTTTAAGTTCTTGCCTCTAGATTCTTCAATCTTCACACAAAACGGAACTAAAACAAAATCCCCCATCGTCAGTCAATATTGACTATCAGACTTGAAAGAGCCTAACAAGATCACGGCACTCAGCTTCTTGTGCCAGATTCCAAATTCCAAGCTTCCCTGTTCAAATTTCCGATCTACGTGTGTCAAAGAACAATTCAACATTAGTGCACTACGAACTGAACAACACATACCATCAACTCTAAAAACAACACATCCATATATAAAGTAAGAAAACAACTAAGAGATAAACGACAATGGTTTCCATCGATAGCTTAACAAGAAACATTTTACTGAAACTCAGGATGAGAAGAAAAGCAAACCTGCTCATCCCTGCAGTTTTGATAGTACTTCTGATGTACTATTTTTTCTCTTTGAAAACACTAAATGATTCAGAATCAGCTATTCATTTAGCTAGCTCACACTCGAACACAATAAGGATAGAAAATACTTTAGGTGCAGATTCCATCAAACATTCACAATCTTCAGCTGAGGATGTACTCAAGCAAAATGAAGGACTCCTCAAACCGGCCATTCCAGGTGTTGGCACATCATTCAATAGTTTACTTGGTGAACCTGCTGCTGATACAAAGACTACGGACTCTCTTGAAATTGATGATACGAAGAAAAAGATAGGTGCAGATGAGGATGTTTACAAAGACTTCAAAGATGGTAAGGGCACCTCTTCCAAGGATATGGGTGCTGGATTAAAAATCAAAGAGAAACCTGCTGCTTCAAGTAAAGAAGATTCATATTCCTTGGATGAAGATATGATTCCTTTCAAGAAAGAAAAGCCCGAAGATAAAGATAAAAGTCAGAATTTGAACAACAAGTTGTATATAGAGGCTGATGTTGAAATTCAGAACAAAGAAAGCGATGGTTCAAAGAAGTTGGATTTAACAGAAGATAAAGTTAATCTTCCTTTCCTCAAGGATGATAAAGCCATATATGATGACATAACAAAGAAACCAGATTCTAAAGTGGGTTCAGGTTCAGATCTCTCTTTCAGTGAGCTTAAAGGTGTATATAACTCTGAAGAAGATGTTAAACTTAGTTCAACAGCAAATGACAACAACAATCTTTTCCATGACTCTAATGAAGATGCCAAGCTCAAAGATTCAATATTCAAAACTCCAACTTCTGACACTCTGTACAATCCTGATGAGGACTCCAAGCTTAACCCCGGTTTAAACAAAGGCACCAGTGATTCAAAGAAAGGTGGATTATATAATTTATCTGAGGATGCTAAGCTTGCAACTGCAGTGGAGGAAACGAAAGATACAACAGATGATCTCTTCAACTCTTTAGAAGATTCGAAACTTCTTGCAACTGATAGCGTTTCAGATGACCTGGCCAATTCCAAAGAGGACGTTAAACTTTCATCAGGGTTCAAAGAAAAAGAGAAAGCTGCCAAACCATTATCCTCAAAATCGGATGGTAAATTATCGTTACTTCATGAGACATTCAACAAGATTTTTGGAGTTTTGACAAAGGGAAAGCCTTCAGTTCCAAAACTAGACAACTACGGTAGAGAAGAAAAAATCTTCCATCCTGGATGGGATGCAGTCGATGAACCAGTTATGTCCAAGGAGTACCTTTCAAGTTTTCTACAAGTTTCATCAGCAGATGTTGAATCAATGCATAAATCGCATTCTTATGTCGTTGATAACCTACCTGATTCTCCTCCTGAAGGTCTATACAAAAACAGTGGCGTGGTTTACGTTGGAGGTGGTAAATTCAACTGGTTGGCGCTACTATCAATTAGAACTTTGCGTGCATTAGGTTCCAAATTGCCTGTTGAAGTGTTGATTCCAAAACCTGAAGAATATGAGAAAAACATTTGCGAAAAAATTTTCCCATCGTTGAACGCCAAATGTATCTTTCTGGACAAGTTGATCGATGAAAGTACCGCCAAAGAACATACTTTCAAAGGATATCAGTACAAGGTGTTGGCAATATTGTTATCGTCATTTGAAAACGTGTTGTTATTAGACGCTGATAACTATCCTTTGAAAGCACCTGAAGATCTATTTACTTCAGAACCATTTAAGTCAAATGATATGGTTATTTGGCCTGATTTCTGGAAGAGAACCACATCCCCTGCATTCTATGATATTGTTGGCATTAAAATAGATGAAAAAGAAAGGGTTGCTTTTGGATGGAAAGAATATGGAGAGAAATGGAAGCCTAATGTTCCTGATAATGGAATTGTCCCATTACATCATTTGAAAGGTGCTATTCCTGATCCATCAAGTGAATCTGGCCAACTTTTGGTTAACAAGCGTACTCATTTCAAATCTTTGATCTTAGCACTATATTACAATCTTTATGGTCCTGATTATTTCTATCCTTTGTTCACACAAGGGTCAGATGGTGAAGGTGACAAAGAAACGTTTATCGCCGGTGCTCATGTGTTAGGCAAGCCATATTATCAAGTTAAGAAATTCACCAGATCCATGGGTAGATTTGTTGATGGACAGTATGTTGGTTCTGCTATGGCACAAAGTGATCCGATTGAAGATTACAATTTCGTGTTACAATATAAAGGTTCACAAGAGGACAACATCGAAGAAAAACCAAGTTATAGATTTTTACATGCTAATTTCCCAAAGCATGATCCATGGTTATTGATGTTAACTGGAATCACAGTGAATACAGAAAATGGGGAACGTACCAGATTGTACGGTACTTCTGGTATTGATGATATGAAATTTGATTTGGAATTGCTTGTTTGGAAATCGATGAAATTATACGTTTGTGATTTACAATTGAATTTTCAACATTTCGAAAAAGATGGTGTTGAGAGAACTGAATTATGTGATGAAATTAAAGCTCAATTAGGATATTTACAATCTACTAGTACGAATACCGAATTACCACAAATAATACTTTAAAAGATGACTGCTTTACAACTTACTACAACAATATTTACCACAACAGTTACCACAACGGTGACTTCAGCTATGGCATTCAGTCTTGACTTTTCGGTTTTCCTTATTTTGCTATTTTTGTTTTTCATTCATATTTGTTGGCTTGCCATTTTCATATCAATTTTTTTCTTGTGTTTGTTCTTAATCTTTCTCATTGTTAGATATTTTTTGTTTCTTCAGTTTTGATCCATGTTTTACTACTTACTACAATTACTCCTACTATCTATCTATCTTCAAACTCATATCGGCTGATATATCGTACGTACGTATACACATGTGAATTCTCAAGCCTGAACGAGCGTCGAGCGAGCATTACTATATCATAGAGAAGTGGTTTGATCTATCTTCTATAAGTGCACGCATAATAAATTATAATCACGGATATCGAAAAAATCGAGAAATAAAGTAGAAATAATTATGTATCTATCGGAAATAATAACTAAAAAAGAAAATTCCAATAAATTTATGTTACAACTGGTGAAAGAAAAAGGAAGATCGATCAAATATAGCCGGGGGTAATTTATGAATGGAGTTTAGTAAGTAACGGTAGTAATAGTGGGATAATATATACATAAATTAACTAAGATATTTTGAAAGCATGGTAAGAAAAGAGTTTTGAAAAGTTTTGAGTCGGAGAGAAAAACAAATAAACTGAAAAGACAGAAAAGTAGGGGGTGATTGATATGAAAATTAAGAAAAGGAAAAAGGAGAAAAAACAGAAAACAAAAAAAAATAAACACATGTGCGTAATATAGCAAGGTAAAGTATAAGCATACAATGAGATATCAAAAAATAATCATGAAACTGAAATAAAAACGAAAAGGTATAGTGACAATAATTTAATAACAGATTTTTAATAGAAGAAGCGAATAATTAAAACCTAAGCGGAACTAAAAAATGAAGACATTATCGATAACAGATTAAGCCAAATTAAAAAGTTCTTTCAAACTCACGTTGAATCTCCAATTGTACTTCACGTTGCAATTCACCGGCTCCAAACCAGCCACCAACACCTTGGTAGTTTTCAATGAATTGATTAAGCACAACGGAATGGTCACTCCAGAAATCATGTTGATTTTCAACAGCAGCAATCTTAAATGAACTGGATGAAGAATTCAAATGGGATGGAGAATTAGAATTGGATTTCAAGTTGGTATTTGATCTGTTTTGCAACTTGATGAAACTCAAAACACAATCGTAAATCATGATGAATTGTCTTAAATTTTGAACCATTCCAGCACGTTGCATTCTGAAAGTGTCAACAATATTGAAAATCAAGTCATCTTGATCCTTATCATACTTGGAGGACGGGGATAATGTTGATCCTGTGGTTGTTTCAGAAGTGATAGTCAAAATTGAATTGGAATGTGACTTTGATGAGGAATTAGCCATATTCAAAGTGGAACTGAAACCAAGTGTACTATCTGACAGCTGCCCTTGCACTTTCTGTTGCATCAACAACTCAATGCAAGAATCAATGACACAGAAACAACCGGTACGGCCACATCCAGCAGAACAATGAACTAGAACAGGAACGTCCATATCATCCAATTTATCGGAATTGGCACCAATTTGTCTCAAAACCCAACGTTTTAGGCCAACCAACAATAACAGATCCATAGGGTTAAACAAAGCACCATAATCTGGCCAACTTAAAACATGAACTTGTAAAACTTCATGTTTCACACCGATTCCAACAAATCCTTTTTCTTCATAAACGTCACCATTGCACAATTCAACACTGATCCATCTTAACACGACAACACTCTTTGAATCCTCACTCAATTTGAAATCTTGTTCTTCATTAATAACAACAACTTTCAAGAACGAGCCATTGGAAGCAATATAGTTACCGGCTTGCCAATATGGTGCACATTTCTCAACAGAATTCTCTAATTGAGCAGTCAATGAAACAATGAATGGAATACGATGATCCATGACAACTTTCCAAAAATCACCAATTGTATCTTGCAATGGTCCTTGAGTGGCGATGTAGTTCGACTGACATGGTCTGGTGTGAAGATAACTTGCATTGATATAGTTTGAATTCAAATCGTCTTCTTGATCCAAAATCTGTTGCTGTTGTTGATCTTGTTGTTCTTGGGAAGATGTTGAATTAGACAAGGAGGCTGGAGATATAGTAGTAGCTGAAAAATTAGATGATTCAGAATTGGAAGTCATACAAGAAGCAGAAAACAATCCAGAGTTGGAAGAAGCTGAAGAATATCCATGACCTGTATGAACCGAACAGAAATCGTCATCATGCTCACGTTCATGGTCATCATCACTACAAGAAGAACCACCACTTGCACTACTAACAGAACTATGATCACTACGATGGCCGGCACCTAATGGCAAAACACCACTCTTCTTTATCTTGACTCTAGAATGTTCAAATGGGAACACATCCTTGTATCTATTCTTACGGCCCAATTCAACACCGGCTGAAAAACAAGGTGGAGAAGCAAATGATGATGCAAGCAATGCTCCTGGGGCAGTAAATGTTTCTGTTGTGGTTTTAATATTCAATGCTGGTGTATTATTGCTGTTGTTGGAAGCAGATACGAAAGTGGAAGCAAAAGATGATGATGGTGATAGCGTAGGAAGACTATAGTCGACACGGTTGCTTGATTTATTGCTGAAGAAATTATAGACGTTGTCATCATTGTTGATACTGTCCTTGTTGTTATTATTGATGATGTTGTTGTTGTTTGCGACACTGCTATAGTTCTCACTACCATTCCCATTAACGACTTTCAAAGTCTTCTTAGAGTTCAAAATGGCGTAATTGATACGATCACGTTCTCTAGTCTGCAAGATTGCAAACTTTCTTGCCAATTCAGTGGCTCCCAAATCACAACCAAAGACATCTTTTAACCACTGAGGCAGTTCAACGGTACCACTACCATCCTCGTTATTGTTGTTCGTCTTTATATTCTTGTTATTATCATTATCCAGCGGAGGAGGCGTGGTTATCAAATGCAAAGTCAAGTCTGGTCTACTGGTAATCAACTCTTCATGATGACGGGACTTGAAAAATGGCATGCTTGATGTGTCAGGCAATGCGAAATGAGACAATGATAATGACAAAGATGGAGACTTCATATGAGTTTTTCTGTTCTTTGATTTTGAATGTGTTGACACGATGGGAGACTGAAATTGAGATCTGGTTTTCAAAGATGGAGGAAAAGATGTTCCAAAAGGAGATTGAGATTGTAATAATGAAAACACTCCAGAAGAAGAAGAAGCAGATGATGGAGAGCTAACAGTGATTTTTGGATGATTATTAGAGGAGGAAATAGATGAGTCATTATCATTATCGGATGCAGATAAGATTGAAGTATAACCTGATTCAACTAGTGATGGATATGACTTGATGAATTCTTGAAAGCCACCATTCAAGACAAACATCCTCTGATCTTCCTTTGCATTGTCCTTGGCCTTAGCCCTGCTGTCGCCTTTGCCCCAACCAGGAACCTCATCTGAACCCACAAACTTCTCAGCGAGACAGCACAACCCCCATCCAACGTTTCTTATTCCGTTGGCATTAACGGAACCATCACTCTTACCATCATACAAAACCAAAAGGGGCAACGGACCAACAGTTTCCTCATCCAATGAGGTATCCAAAGCAAGTGAACCATCATCATTTTCAGTCAACCCCAAGTACCGTTCCATTAACAACTTATCGAAATCTGTGAATTCTTGGATACATTTAAACAACCCAAAACTTTTCCGCTTGAGTAACGTGGAAGGTAAGCATAAGTTAACGGCACCTTTGATGTGACCACTACGATATTCATGAAATGGTCTTGTGTCGATGATCAATAGGGTTGGTAAGTTTGAGTTTTTAGGAATGTTAAGATCGGAAGATGATGCGTTTGAGTTATCGTTGGAATATGAAGAGTCTATCAATGAGCTTAGTTTCAAAGAATCAACAAATCCACAACAGTCAGGCAAGGTATACACTGACCGTCCACATCCATTTCCATTGATTCTGTTGAATGCAGTTTGACCTGTTGGAGTTCTCATAGGTGGGCCAATACTCTGATGATGGGTATAATTGGAAGACAACTTCAAACCCAAACCAGAAGCCTTAGATTGCAATTCTGAAAGATTGGAACCATTGTTGTTATTTGTTGGTGAAGATGACGCTGAAGATTGGTTCATTACTGGTGAAGAGGATGCAGATGCTGAAAAGGATGAGTAATTGTTGACCACAGGCGAAGAAGACAACGAGGACGAACGTTTTGCAGGAACGTTCAATAACAATTTTTTCAAATCATGAATTGGGAATTTCGAAATCAGTGGAGAAACAGCTGAGGATGATGAGGAGTTGACTTTTCTTCTTCCAGCTTCTATAGTTTTAGCAACAGGAAGTTGATGCTGTAAACTCGACATGGTGGGGAGTGAAGGTGAACGATTATGAGTTTGCTTAGCTTGGGCCTGTGGAACTGGAACTTGAGACGTTGGCTGCTTAGATTGCTGTGGGTTCAATAGGTTCATGGAGAATCCATTTCCTGAATCAGGACTTTTCAAAGAACAACAACTTGAAGCACTTGAACTGTTGCCTGAACACGGGGCAGAGTTAGAAATAGAGGAAAAAGTCGAAGAAACAGTGGTATTTGTAGACGTAGAAGACCCAGTACTGGGTATGCGATTTCTCAAAGGTAATGATGAATTGGATTTGTCATTGGTGTTGTTATAAACAGCTTCAGACTTCGAACCACGATGATTTTTTGAAGTTGAAGTGGTGGTGGGCGTAGTGGAGGTAGGAGTAACTGATGTATTGAAATCACCACTTTCTGAATCATATTCTTCTTTGATTTGAGAGGACATTAAATTGTCATACTGTTGCTGTTTCTGTTGATGTTGGACGTGGTAATTGAAATTATTAAAGAACCCATTTTGAGAAGATGAAGCCAAAGATGAAGTGTTTGAGCTTATTTCAACTAAAGTTGAATCTGAAGAGACCGAAGAAACAGAGTCTCTAAACTTCCTCGTTGGACCAGAGCCATTTGACACAGTTGTCTTTATAGAAGAGTTTGAACTTGATGGAGTGTGTCGGCTTGTTGAAGAGTCAGTTGAGATTATATCGTTGGATAAAGGCATTTTGGATGATGCGTCGTCATAAGATTTATAATAAGGGTAAGAATAGGAATAAGGAAAAGGAAAAGGAGGTTTATTTTGTAGAGAGAAATAGTCGTCGTTATTTGAATGGATATGGGTATGGGTATTTGTATTGGTATTGGTATTAGAAATTGAAAGCGAATGAACACGGGATTTTGAAGCTGTAGTTGTAGTTGTAGTTGATATATTTGGAGAAGAGGAAGACCTAGACGGGCTGTATTTGTAAGGAGAACTGGTAGTTGTTGTGGAAGTAGCAGAAGAAGTAGTGGTAGATGAAGAGGAGAAAGAGGAGGAAGTCATGACGCGCGAACTGAAAACAAGTAGTTGGCAAATGGCTGATAAAGTGAGTCTGACACAGTATAAGCTTGTTGTTTAAATTAATGAATGAAACTCAGAATTCAGAATTCAGAATTCAGAATTCAGACACAGTGAGTGCACACAGATAGAAGAGCAGACACGCAAAAAGGACAAGTGAATATGTGGCCATATGGACGGCAGTGGGACTCAAGTCTGAAACAATGGAGTAATAAGAGAGTAGGGAATCGGTCTTTATATAAAGCGGTGAGTCTTGACTGAGTAACTGAGTCTAGAATTTTGATTCTGGCCATTTATATTTGTATTTTACTACGTACAACTACGTCATCTCTAGTCTCCTGTCTCCACTGTCCAGTCTCCGTGCGAGTGGGACAAAAAAACCGCGCACCACGCGTACACACTACAGTTTTGCTTAAAGGCATGAAGGTATGCCCGTCCGCCGCCATTCGCCATCTCGTAGATCAGTACGTCCGTCCTTGAACCTTCTATTAGAGCTCGTTTGATTCAAGTGCGACGTGTCCCATATCTCTTCTCACCTTCTTTAAAACAATCACGTATTATGCACTGATAAGTTGATTCTGATTCACTTCAACATGTACGACACCTTCTCCTTCGAGTTCACTGTTCACTGTTCATCTTCTGCACAGTGCAATAATCAATTCCTCGGACCTCCCAATTAGGCATTAGGCCATGAGGCCATGAGTCCTTCATGCACAAATGCATCGATGCATGCACCCACTACTTGGCCCTTTTCAAAATTTTTCATTTTGGCGGTCTTTCGGGTTTCACTAGTTTTAAATTTTGCGGTTATTCCCGTTCGTTTATACGAACGAATTATCAAATATGTTACAAATACTGACTTTCGATTATCTTTAAACAATCGGCTCAAGCTCATTCATTTAGATAAAACTAGAGCCCATGCCCATGACTCACTCAATATTCTAATTCTACTGGTATGTGTGTAAAGTGTGTCCAGCTTCACGTACACGTACGTACATAACAAGCAATGACAATTGTTGCAATTTGATCACTATTACATCAATTACATCATCCTACAATAGTTACAATACCTATGTACGCTCGATGACAAAAAAAACAGCAAAAAAACAAATTCTAAAGTTTCTGGGATTCACGGTCAGTACACAACAATTCATGTCAAGCGCATAAATTCATACATAGACGGGTCTTCGGGATATACGGTGCAGGAGAAGGCATCATCCCCAGCTGCATTTATTTCTGCCATTGTGAGATTCTGTTTACAGGGAACATAAAAGAAGCGTCTTATAAATTTGTCTGTGTTCCAAAAATAAATGTCACCGAGATAATCAATTATGAACTTCGACACAATTTTAATTCGATCTCAATTCTCAATCAGTTTTCTAGCCATCTCCATCAAACTTTTTCAAAGTCAATTGAACTCTCTTCAATCCCTATATTTCTAGATGATGACCACTCACCTGCCCGCCCTGGTAATGTAAAAATGGCTTACAAGTCTCATCATATATTAAACCAGTACCCAAAGACCTGCCATATTTCATGTTGACAACTTAGCTCATTCTAGTAGCTCTAGCGGCGTAACAGATTATAATTGCTCGAGATTCGACGAATTTAACGGCGGTGGACCGCGTACTGGAATCGATTCAATCTGGCACATAATCATGTCATATAATCACAAATTTGAAGAACTTAATCTCAATCGGTTCCGTCCCGGCGGTTTTCCCGATACTTTAAGTTGACGATCGCTCGCTCAATATTCCGATGGAAACGTACAGAATTAGTTTTTTTTCTATGTAGCGCTGCAAACCTGCAACACAGCTAAGCTAATTTTAGCCGCTCTCTCGCGTGGACCAGCCCTGGTTAAAAAAAAACGGTTATCCTGTGCATGAACTATATAACAGGCCGATAATTGGGCCAATCGCGTTTATCGGCGGCGGTTCATATACCTCGTTTAATTTAGCTTGCTTGTTTTATAATTTCTTTCAATTTGATTTGTAGTTCATCTGGTCACTGGTTGTTGCCTATGCTAGTACATAAAAGGCGAATTTAACCTTTTGATTATGATGAATATTGAAAGCAATTTGAAGCTTGTTTTTTTAACGATAAATTCGTTAATTTATGATTCGCTTTAAATTATATGCTTGAATTCACATGTGATTTATTTACCCGGCCAGTTGCATGCAGCATATATACTTGTAAATTTACTCCATACGAAGTACCACTAGCTTGAGCTATACTACGTTACTTTCAACAGCTTCATCGAACTATTTCAATGCAAATATATACCATATCTGAAGGTATGCTGATGCTGCTCCCTCCACCATATCCACCATCCATCCACCACCTCGATATGTTCGATCGATTCTTTCAACAAAGATCCCACGTCAATTTGAGTAATTGATTATCTCAATAAATCCAGTCTACTATATATTCATGCGGTTAATTGCTTCTCTCATCAAATCGTAGCTTACATTGTTTCAAATATGATCCATGCCATTCTCAAATGCAAATTTATGATATTTAAATCATGAGATATATGTGGATCCACTATATAGCACTATCCGACATGGAATTGTTCTTTGATTCAATATTATGTGGGAGTTTGCCAGTGGCGATCGAGCTGACAAGCGATAGGTCAGTCTGCTCATCTATTTTGTGGAGTCATTTTAAACTGTTACATTTATCGAGATATTCTTCATACAGTATCTCCAGAACTTCCTAAAAATTAGATTGATACGTATGACAAAAAAAATTGCGAAACAAAAGGAGAAAAAAATGGGAACATGGAGGACCTCTAACGCGCTCTACATGCATGCTATAGCCTTCAAAAAGTTGACTCTTTTGAAAGCTACTTGTCTACAGAGCAGGACAGTGGCCCCTGTGCCCCACAAAACGAACCAGAAATCGATTTAAGCTGGATTCCTGAGATTCCCAGATTCAAAATATTGGTAAGTAGACCCTATAGCGTTAAGTATGCGTCATCTTATAGCAATTTGAAGATAGGGTTGTCACCTCGCTCATTTTCGAGATCGAAGCATATATTTAAGCCATACCCCTTCCTCCAATTTTATCATTATCACCTAGTTATTTAATAAGTAGTTCGATACTTCATATATATCCCGAATTTCAGACTGACCTAACTGATTACTCAATTTTATTTATACACAGACACACATGCTATTTACAATTTCACATCAACATGCCTTGCACTCGCTCCTCAACTAAGTCAGCTCAATTTGAATCATTAATTAGATGACCAATATCTTTCTCTGCCTTCAACTCCACTTACAGACGTTTTGTTGCTTATGATGACACTATTGAAAAGGCTATATAGATGAAAGAAACTATCAGTTTCCTTTTGTCAATTTGGATGAGCAACGTACCTCTACTATAAGAACAACTATTATGCAGCGCCATTAACAAATATAGAAGAACCTGGACAATATATAGATCGATAATGATGATGAATATGGATAAATATTGATTCGTTGAAAAAATACTTTGGAACGTACAGAACTAATTAAAGAACCATAAGTCGAATACATTGAAGACTGATCTCGAATGCCTGCTACATGTGACACATTTTCACGCTCAACAAGTTTAAAGGCACAAGAAACATTAGAAAGAGATTAGGAAAATAGTCAATACACGTCATGGAACTCACAATCATGAAGAGGGTCAAGAAGAAGTATGTGTCAAAGGCTCAAATTGCAAAAATGGTCGATGGTCTTTGGAAGATGTATGATGACGGTGCAGGTGGAAGAAGATTAAGACCAGACAAGAGGTTCAGGGTGATGGTAAGTTTGTTGTTAACGTTCCATGTTCCATGAAATGATTAGGTCCGAAGGCTCGGTCAGCATGTGTTTACACCAAATGAGACTTGATGAGATCGATCAGGTAATTTGCCCTTGGGGTTGTGAAAAGTATGCTCTGCTCCGGCAGTGTGCGAACTAATATTCTCTATCACAATAAGTGCACAGATGAAACGTTGTCCACTTCAGGTAAACTTTGTGGTTCAAATCGTACATAGTTATACCTCTTTACAACAGATCGATCTGTCTTCTACTGATCTGTATCCTTTCCTATACCATCTTCTTGTATAATCAATACATTGACTACGCTACCACATTCACTCACTCATGTGAAAGCCAAGATCAATCCCGACTTGGTTTTCACAGGGGTTTGCAAGAAAAGCTGAAGGTGTTAATTATATAGACAGAGAGGTGGATAAGACCATGGACGACCAAAAGACTAGACCAACTTACAATTCATTGGCTCCAATGACACCTATATATAAACTTGATCCGCTGTTCGCGCTCCTTCTGCTTACCTTCATGCGTTTCCAAGTTCAACGAGTGAATTGCTAAATTTTGCCTCTGCTATAAAGACTGGTATAAAGTTTCGATCATCCCCTCTCGCTCATCCAACTCAAACAAACCCATCAACAACGTCCGAGATGACATCATGGAATGCCTTTGCTGGCGATGGTTTTGATGACACTTTGCTACATTAGCCGGAAGAGTGGGGCCAGTCTAATGAATGTCCCAACAAGAAAGATAAACCAACAAAGCGGGTGGAAGGGTCAAACCAACAACATTATAACAAAATACTATTTACAGTCTCATCCAATGCATTACTTGTTTTCCACTGGTGGATATGGAGATGTTATGAGTCCATCTGATGTGATGTTCTCGCGTGCAAGAGTTAATTATCACAGTCTCGAATTTCAAAGGGTGGAACATGAGATTTTCAAGGATGTCATTGAAGCCATCAAAACAACAGTACAACCCTGCGATACTAAGGCTCAAAGTCCATGTCCTACAGTATTTAAGAAAACTTTTGATCGAGGATATGATGATGTGTATGGTGGACTACCCAGATTCTTTATTGTGCAGACAGCCAATTTTTCACAGTGAATCATTCAACATGATTTATGATGCTTTTTGGCTTGTTAATCCTACGTTTGAGCAAAAGGCACTATTGATGAACCCATTGGATGTTGTTACCTTGAAAGGTCCCCAGACTATGCGTACTTCATCAATCAAATTTGATCAGCTTGTTAGTCAACAATAACAACAACAACAACAACAAAAGTCCATATAAAATTTAGAAGCTTTTTGAGCAACGCCGCAAAACCGTTTCTTTTTTTAAATATTTTTTGCCTAACAAAATTTTGGACTTGTTTTGTGTTAAACTTAAACTTATGTACTCTCTCAAAATTAGAAATTACAGGAGTTGATTTGTCAATTCGTCTTTGCAAAATGAACTACTAATTTTAAAATCAAGAAAGACAGTTGTAATATTTATGTGCAAAAAAGAAGTATAATTTTAGTATATGCAATTTTGAGAATACTGTCTTCATGAATTCAAAATTTAGACATGAATGACAGAAGAAAGTACCGAACATCACTTTTTCACAGTATTGGTACCACTGGATGTTGCATTGGGTATTGAAATAGCAGCTGTGGAGGCAACCGGAGGAGGAACACCTATATGCTCGTCTCCTTCATTATCATCTTTTCCTTTCTCTTCTTCCGCTTTCAGAGCACCCAACATATTTCTAGCTGTGATAAATGTACCATGAACAGGCTGCGAGCTTAAGCTCGGGCTTAATGTCTTTACTGGCCCAACTGTACTGCTAACGGTACCAGTTTTCTTAGGAGTCAGATTCAGAATTGGATTGTTGGAATGACTTCTCATTTCTAACTCTTCTTCGACATCTCCTTCGGGATGTTGCATGGCATAAATCTCACCTTCAAGACCATCACGTTTCTCTTGTTCTGTTTCAATTAGATCATCTTCATCTCCCATTGCAGCACCAACACTATCCGTATCATCTCCGAGGAATTCCTCATCGAATTCATCATCGTATATATCACCATCTTCGTTGTCAAGGTCATCATCATCAACTTCCTCTTCGTAGTCTTCGTAAACGTACTCATTCTCATTTTCGTCATAGTATGTGTGACCCGAACGTGCTGGATAATCATCATCTGACCCATCATGAATATATTGTTCTGGAGAAGAAGGAGTAGGAACTTCTGGAACAACAGTCGGTGATCTGGAAAAGAATGACACAATTGACTGTCTCTTATTCGTTGTGGCTGGTGGTGTTCCTTTCTGAATTGCACGAGATCCGGTTGTTGAATTCACCCCTCTGTTACCTTGATTAGTTGATACCTTACTACCGGCATTTTGATCATCATCGTCATCATCATCATCATCACTGAGATCGGATAAATCCAAGATTGGCTCTCTCCAATAGTTCAAATCACTGAATTGATTACTTGTATCTAACGTGTCAATTTTGTTAACATCAATAGGCGGAAAATATTGATCAACCAACTCACGAATTGACATATAAGATGAACTTGATCCTGCCAGTTCTAACAACTCCATATGAACATCTCCATTAGTATTGATCGTAAAAATTCTCGCTGAAGAAATACCAACAAATCTGTACGACAAAGCATCCGTGATACGGTTACCAAAACCAGCATAAAATGGTGTGTGTCCTTTAACATGACTCTTCTTCTTTTGATTTGAACTGGCTCTTGTCAAGACATGCTCAGTGGCCTTGTTAGCAGCTTGCTCAGCAGATGTGACATCATTTTGTTGATGATGGTGATGTATTGCATCTTCAACACCTTCTTCACTGTAATTACTGCGTGCATCAAACTCATCTTCCGAATCTTCTTCAACAGAGGCACCATACAATGTCATAATATCACTTAGACATGCCATTTTGAATTCTTGAGGTCTTTTGGCCACAAGCTCTCTCTTTAATGCCGCCATGGTTCTATCTGGTGATAAAATCACAGGACCCTTAGGTAATCTAATACCATCTTGTAGAACACCATTCAAATACATCCTAGTGTTATCCGCCAATCCCACCGATCTTGCAGTCAAGTACATGATATTATAACCGTTAAAATGAATATCACTGAACAATTTGGCAACACCTTCATGAGTCCAGTCTTTACCAATCATATTATAGAAATGACCCCAAGCATCTGATTTGGTGATTGTACCATCGATATCGGAAATAACCACAGGGACATTATATTTCCAAAGATACAGTTTGGCATTTATGATAGATTTGCTTTTGCTCACTTTAAAACTGATATCGTTTTCACCTGGTTTCAATGAGAGACATTTCAATTGTTCAGAAGTTAATCTCAACGTTTTGAAGTAAGTTTCTTTTCTGGTTGTTGTGTCTGTGTTAATATCTGACAGATCTGAAGTACCCGTACTTGTAGCGGTATTCAGAGAACCAATGGAGGATGATCTTGGTAAAGGGGAAGATAATGGAGCGCCAAGTTGCGATGATCCTAACAGTGGTGGAGATGACGAGTATGCTAAGAGATCAGGAGATGAAATATTGCTCAAGTCTTCACTGCTCAGAATTTTGATATTTCCATGAGAATCTTTATCAATCAACTCTTTCCAGTCAATGTTTGGACCAAGCTCTTCTTGTAATAATTTTTTGAGGACAGTTTCAGAGTCTTCTCTGGATTCATAGTTTGAATGGTCAGTTGGCTTATACCCTTGCATATCCAACATGATATCACCATTTGCATCAATCTTTGAGGGAATATTTTTTTTCATCAACTTCTGTGTCAAGGAATGCGTCAACCTAGAACTAACTGATGCCGAACCAGACATGCTTAGGGGTGGAGACAAAGAATTAACTTTATCTGTGTTGGCTTTGGGATCAGGAACAGCACTCATCGAATTCAATCTCAAAGAATCCGACGACGAATCAGCATCGGCGGCACCTTCACCAATATCCAAGTAATCCGGTTCATCATCACCAACTGATGCTTGAGATTTTGGTGAACCAGCAGGAGAACGACCAGGTGAACTAACGGGACTCACAACAGGTGAAGTTTGCCAATCTGAAGGCACATAACCATCAGTTTCAAAGACAAAAAATGCTTCTCCTCCGTCACCTAACTTCATGGGTAAATCTGTGCATTCGCCATTAACGATGAAATCAACTTTCTTTTGAGATGGTCTAAGAAGCTTTAGTTTACCAAACCTGACATGGAAAGGTGAACAGTGCAAGTCTCCAGATTCTTGTTCAACCACTATCACATCAATTGCCCCGGAAAAAGTGGCAGGGTTGATAGATAGTGTTTTCGTCACTGATCCTAATGCTGAGCCTAGGATGTTCATGACTCAAACTAATGTGTGTTTTGTTGTTGTTGTCCGTTAATAGGTAATGAGAAGAAAACTTGTGTGATTTGAGGTATGATGTGTTGTTCTAGATTTTGTTGTATGATAATGTACGTTTCGTAAGGAAGGTATTGGACGACTGTCTAGTCTGTGGATAGAAGATACGGGAAAGACCAAAGTGTAGTCTGAGAATCTTAGAAGATTCTAAGTACCCCAACAATATATCTAGTGCGAATGAGCGATGCGTCTACTTGACAGTTTACACCGCCGAGTTCAGGTAGCTGTCCTTTTCTGCGAATTTTTGACTTCGAAAATTTCCAGCTCGAACCGCTTCTTAGTTAATATAATCTACTTGAAAATATCATATGATGCTAACCAATGAGTAGGCTTTCAAAATATATGCCCTGCCAAAGTCACCAACTCATAGCTGTCTCCAAATTTAAGTAGGAATTCAAATATGTGTGACTTATATCAACAATTTGAAGTACATTAATTCTATCCATATGAAACAAATAAGGACAATATCAGGTAAATGTATTGCTGGTTTTACCGTTTTAATGGCTTGTGGCGTCGCTCACGA